>CM071615.1:19406113-19604664 GCA_036365135.1 Miichthys miiuy | reverse complement strand
TTTTAGCAACTATTTTCAAACATATTCAATTTATTGTGAAAGAAATCTCCAAGCCTTTACACAGACTTCAAATATATTCAATAAGAATCAGAATAGGTATCAAATAATCTGACTGATGAATAATTTCAGCATTAATCTGGCTCCACCTCAATAGTAGGATAGGTGAATGCACACTCTAACCCTAACATTCACATAAAGCTCGTCTAAAGGGCAAGTTGAAGCATCATTTGGGGATTCGTGGTTACACTCACTTTCCGTCTTTGAAGTATGTTTTGAGGGTGTCGCTGAAACTTTTGGAGTATTTCACAAACTCCTTTTTCTGGTGTTCCAGGGCCTTCACAAAGGAAACAAAATACACAGAAGCATCATTAAAACAAAGAAACAAAGACACCGTTGGAAACAGGTGTGTGTCTCTGTTACTTACTCTGCGATTCTGGTACTGATATTTCTTAATGACATTGTTGACTGTGTCCAGGAGCTCTTTTATGGCGCTGGCTATGTCTCTGTAGGAAACAAATGTGAGGATTTTAAAACACAAATACTCTTAAATGACCCACTACAGTCCAACAAAACACTAGTGTCAGTTGTAACAAGTCAGAAGTCTCAGACACAATGGGTTCACACAGCCAACTTTAAATTTCTTAGAGTTAGAAACAGTCACTTTCTCCCAATGACCTCCTTCCTTCTGATGCACAGAACTATAGACCTGTCTATGGTTCAATGACTTAAGAATTCTGGTTTCACTGGGGATTGAACACAGGACCTGCTGCGTGTAAAGCAGACATGATGACCGCTACACTATAGAACCAGACGGGGATCGACCATCCTACAATGTCTACAGTGTTGTAGACGTTTATTTTGGTTGAGAAAATATTAAAACGCTTTTTTTTTGGTTATTTGAGAAAGAAAGAAGTAAAGAAAAAATAAACGCAGCCATTATTTAATTCTTTTTTTTTCTCCAAGCTACAGGGAGCCACTGCATAGGGCTGGAAGAGCGGCATGCGGGTTGTCGACCGTTCTACGCGCATGAGCTAGTGAGGGTGTAGCAGTGCGACATCAAATAACATTGTTGGACTTCAGATATTCTCATTGTTGTTTGAGTCCGAGTTAGGGGATTAAAATTAAACTGCAACTTTTTCATTTTAGGAGCAGAATATTTATTATTGATTATACTTGAGAACTGATGCCCCTGCAGTAAAATACTGGAGAAGTTAAAATGACTGAATGCCTGAGCTCTGCACTCTACAGATTTGATTGTAATGTGTAAATTACTGACATTAGTTGGTGGTGTATATAAATTGCTGTATTTCTTTTCAAAACCTAGTTCACAGCTGTGTTTTAAAACAGTACAGTGTGTGTGTGTGTGTGTGTGTGTGTGTGTGTGTGCTCGCACTCACTTGATAGTCTGTAGGAAGCGTACTCTGTCATTGATCTCATCTGGGATTTTGCTGAGGATGTGTTTCAGAGCTCTGGCCTTCTCATTTAGGTCCGCGAACTCCTGCTCAGGCCGGTCAATCATGAACTCTGCAAGAAAACACGGTTTAGCACATTCCTCGAGAATAGTACTGAACACTGACGTATACCAAGAAACTGGAGATAGGATGGACTTCAGAATCACAAAAGACCATTCCCACCACGATATCTCAGTGTTTCTTTCTTTCTCTCATATGCTCACCTTCCACATCATCGGCGGCCATGCGCAGTAGGGATTCAGTAAAGTTGATTTGGACGTTCTTTTTCTCCAAGATCTTCATTATGATGTCCTGAGTCAGGCCAGGGTTCTCCCTCTCCGCCTGATAAAAGAGGGAGTTGAATGGGTGAGGAAGAAAAATAAGTAATTCATACAGCAAAAAAACACAGGAGAGGAATATGAGGTGTAGCACAGTTTGTCTTCTCCAACAAAAGCATGTAGAGAGCTTAGAGCTGCGGAAACAAAGACAGAACTTCAGTGAACGTCAGATGTCCACTACGAGCAGTTCAGATGAGTGCACAAAAGCTCTCCTCCTGAATAATTCAACCTTGAATTACGCCAGCCAGGAAGCAGCAGGGGCAGTAGAGACACCAATCAGTGAGACAAGTGAACAAAAGACCCCACAAATGTCACAGTAAAACAGCTGTAAGGTGATCGCTTCTCCCTTTGGTCTGTAATAACGACGAAGCTGCTTCTCCTTCATTAATATTTCATCTGCGCTCACTGTGGATACTACTGCTCATCGGCAGCGGCGCAGAGATGATCTGTGTGCTTTTACGATTCCAGCGCAATCACAGCAGTGAACAGATAAAACAAAAAAAAAGAAGAGGATCAAGAAAGCGAAAACTACAATCAGGCATCACTTGTAAAATCACACCAATGGTTTGAATATCAGCACCTTTGATGTTTATAATGACAGCAGCTCGGTTAATTTATTTGATTATCTTTCATGTAACTGGAGGTGCTCCAGCTCAAGCATCAGATAAACTGAAGCTAATAAGTTTTTCATTGGTCTGAGTAATAACAATAATCAGATGAAACAAACAAATCAAAACAGTTCACATGATGTCATACTCTTCATGAAAAGGTCGACGTCCACGCGTTATCATATATGTGCAAAAGTTCAAAACCTATCAACAGGTCACAGTCTTAGGATGGAGCATTACATGTATTATTATTTTGACAATATGCCAGTATCCGTGTGCCTTACTGTACCTCTTGTGCTGTTTTTAAAAAAGAGGATGTGGTCACACAGTGAGAAAAAATAAATCATGGCAAGAAATCAAAAACTTTTGGATGCATCAATAATTATTGTATCATCACATCATAGAGGTGTCTAGAGATGTCCACCTGTGGACAGAACTAGCTATGAAAATAAACCCCCACATGTATTAAACTGTAGTTGTTCTTGGGTTTACACTGACGACTTCTACATTACACAGAAATAATGCAGCTACTGTCCGTTGTCGCAGCACGATCAAAATGTTCGAAAGATTTGTAGCTAATAATGGATCCAATGTTTATTTTAGCGACTATGGGGGTGTATATCAAGTCATTATCTGTGCTCATGGTGTGAACAGACTCGGACCCGCCACTAGCCTCTTAAAGGGGCAGGGCAGGGTGAAACCTACGTGACACAGATACAGGAAATGACTCTATGTGCACTGTCTCCTTTCCTTTCTGAACTCCTTTTCCTTTTCTCCGATGTCATCCCAGCACTGGAAAGTTACAGCGTCGAGCTGAGTACACATGTTCCTGTCAGTGTTTGAGAAGGGAGCTAAACTTTTTTTTAGCAGAATGTTGGTTTAAAGGATTAAAAATGTAAATATGGGGGTGTCGTTTAGCTCAGTTGGTAGCGTCCGCCCCATGTACAAATGCTCATTCCTTGCCGGAATCCGACCTGTGGCTCTTTCCGCATGTCATTCCCCATCTCTCTCTCTCCCCACATTCCTGTCACTCTTCAAGCTGTCTCTGTCAAATAAAGCTCAAAAAGGCCAAAAAAAATATATCTTTAAAAATGTAAATATGGTTACAATGTGTTCTTTAAAATACAAATTCAGGGACTGAAACACAACCTGGATATAAACCGAACATATGATGACAGAAAGTTGTGAGGGTAACGGGTGATAATTGTGCTGTTTCCCTACCTTTATGAAAGCTGCTCTGAGCGTCTGAGCTGCTGATAGGTTGATCCTCTCCAACTAGTGAAAAAACAGAGAGAGAAAACAGAAATGATCACAGCCAAAGCTTTACGTGTGTCATCTATGCAACAACTTGCAGAGGTTTGAAAATGACAAAACAGGAACTGGTATACTTAAGGTACCTCATACCTCATTTTTAGCATTTAGTTTCACTTTTGGCCATCACAAAAACACATTTTTATTAGTCTAATACAAATTTAAAATCACAGTTTCTGCCAAAATTGCAGACAAACTGGCCTCATGCCCTGTGTAATGGTACATTGATTAATTTATGATTAAAATATCATCATCTTCTGGTGATTAAACCCAGATTTAACAGATTACTGATGGAAAATGTACCATGTCAGCAGTGGATGTTTTACCTCATTGAAAACTGGGTACATCACGGCGTACAGCGTCATGGACACCATGGAGTTTGTCTCCGCTTCATTCTTCATCTCCTCCATTGTCATCCTCCAGGAGGAGCAGCTCTTGGTGAAAAGGTGAGGAGGAAACTGCAGCTCACACACACTCACTCACACACCCACCCTCTCTCTCACTCACTCACTCACTCACCCACTCACACTCACGCACACTCTGAAAACCACACAAGCTCCAGAGTGACAAGAGCCTGGAGAGGAGGGGACAAAAAAAAATGACAAGGCAACAAGAGGGTATTAATAAAGTTTGGTTTGGCTTCATAGATTTTCTTTTTAGATATATGACTTAGACTTTATTGTCATTCAGCTATACATTCACAATGTACATTTGAGCGAAGACAAGGCAATAACAGTATAAATATAACGTATATGAATTATAAAATAGAATAAAATATAAAAGAAAGAATAAAATTGTGACTTATTTACAGAAATGTAGCAGCTAAAAAGAAAAAATACATATGTAGCAGCAGGATGTGTTGTACGGTGAAACAGACAATATGAATAGTGCAAATTATTATAAATACATGTCATGAAATTAAGCATTTAGGCTCTCTTATATTTTGTATCAGTAGGGATGCACAGATATAATCCACCCCATCAGTACTGGCACAGATCCTGACTTGATCAAGTGGATCGGGTACTACAATGGGACCGATCCACGTCATAATAAAAGTCGGTGTCTCAGCTATCCATGACATTCATTCAGTCACGGCAGACATGTGGCACATCGATCATCGATCTCATATGAAATCCACTTGGTACACAGACAAAAGTCAACACTCAAGCAGATGAACCCGTATTACCACAAACACACCTTTGCCATTTTCTTGTTACTGATCAGTATTCAGTGACAAAGATAAACACTAACAAATGCTGTACGTCTACTGTAGTACATGCTCTACAACAGGCAGGAAGGGATGACTTGTTGATTTGTCTACCTTGTAGCAGGGGAGTGGCACTGTTACCTGTCTTGACAGTAAGACTAATAATGTGAGCAAACAGCAGCTTAAATTAAATATATAATATATATAATAATGTAAATATTAAGGGTAACAAGGAGCAGGCATTACAGGCACGACCCTGTTTATATTTCATTGTTTTGATACATCCGAGTCTAATTTAAAGCAAGAGCACATTACTAACATAGTACTGGCTGTGGCAGTAAACATTTGGGTATCCGGCTCGCTTATGAATCATTTGTGGCATTCATAACCTGTCCAAAATATAAGATACACAGTAAAACATCATGTTTGTCAGCCTCAGTGTCTGACGCGATGGTTGATGGTTGGCTAACTGGCAGGCTAAATTGACTAGCAGCTAGTCGGCTAACTAGACGAGGCTAACAAAGTGGCTACTGTACCGTCAACAGAGATTTCCTGTCTCATTTAAAGGTAATAGACCATCAAACCTGACTGTAAGAACCACAGTTGAACGGATACAGTGACACATTTATCGTGATCTAGCTGTAGAAAACACCAATCGAGGCCTACGGCTAACCTGCTAGCAGTTAACAGCGTAGCTTCGGTGCTAGCTACTTTAAATTTGCTCGTGAGCTAAAAACACGCCAACAAACCGCTCAAGGACGCATGTCTACGTCGTGTGTGTGCGTGTTAAGTGTGTACTCGTATCTACCTTTGGTCTGACTTCTTAAACGGGTTGGTTACGCCGTCGATTGTCTGTTAGCTGCTATGTTTTCTTTACAACTTAAGGCGGAAGTTTTTTAGGACTGGCCTCAGCGACATCTTCCGGACCGTTGCTACGTAAAACACACGCCCTCCAATCAGAGCGCGGATGGGCTGTTACGTCATGTGAAATAGTTACATGACTGCATTTCTTGTTGTGGTAGCGTTTCTGAGTCACTTGACGGAGGTCTGAACACAGTTTGTTAAAGAGAGAAACTATATCAATGTACCTTATGTTTTACAAAATGTCTATTAATGTTATCATCTCACATTCAAACTGTCAGAACTATGTACCAATAGATAGATATATTGGTAAATATACATAAGAGAAATATACATATTGACTCTTGTGCAATAACTTGTGCAATTGTTATTTGTCTGTCTCTGTGTGTTCTGCGACTCCATGAAACTCCAGGGCGTGATTGATGAGGATAAGCAGTAATAAGCGCATAAGATAACGGATGGAGGGATAAGATCACATCCTCCTCTCCCCCACTTCCTCTATGGAGTCTGGGGGGCAATCAAGGACAGAGCTGACCTCGATTGAGTTTCATGGAGTCGCCAGTTCATTGCAGAGCACACAGAGACAGACAACCATTCACCCTCACATTCATATGGGCAATTTAGAGCCACCAAATAACCTGTTAACTGCAACAAGTGCTAGCCACTGCACCATCGAGCTGCCTCTTATCTTATCTTATCTTATCTTATCTTATCTTATCTTATAATAATCAATATATCTGATATCTAATAATAACCAACAGATATGCTAAGTATTTTTGGAGTGTATCTGAGTTCTGGATCCTTGGACTGACATAACAAGCAATATGGATATGACACCTTGAGCTCTGGGAAATTGTTTGACACATTTTGTGACATTTAATTCCTCAAACGATCAATTCATTTATCAATAAAGGATTAACCAAAGGTTAAAGGGACACCACTCTGAAAATAGTTGTCCTCTGGTGATGTTGTCAGGGGCTTGGAGAGTACAGATTTAGAAATCCAGTGATACAAATTTGGGCCTTGATTTCTGAAGATGTGTTTATACAGGAAAACAAATATATTGTTGTATGTTAGCCAAAGTCATTATTATGTTGTCAGTGCATGTGTTCTTACCCCTCACACAACCAGTTCTTCACCATCTATCCCACGTGATATGAAGCGTTTTGGGATGTCAGCCTGTCCCCTAGTGTTATAAAAATGTCATAAATATAAAAGTCACTGATCAGTCTTCTAAACCTTTCACGGGTTTGGGTTTTTAGATGTCAGACAGTTGCAGTAAAGAACTTAAAGATGTCTTTTTGAGCTGAGGTAACTTGTGACGGGCTGAGAAAAGTAGAAAGAGCGGATATGTTGCAACTCTAAAACAGCTTTGGTCCAACCTGCTGAACTGAGCTGCCTGATCAAATGTAACTCTTTTTGCCTCTATCCAAATATATCGGACATTTTTGCATAAGATTGACAAATTAGTAAAATTCCCTAATAACATTTCTATATCTCCCTTCACAAGAGTCAAGTATCTAATGTTCTATCTTTTATTGGAGAGGAATGTAGAGGTGATTTTCCACTCTCTGTTCAGATGTCTGGTTAGTGTCACTCCAGTGGATTGTAGACGTGCAGGCTCCAGGTGAATGAAGCCTTAAGGCAATATGTCTAAGAGCATTCCAGAGAAGAAAGCTTTTGGATTCAGAGGCTATGCATGGCTTCACCTAGAAAAGACTAAGAGTAGAAACATAAATAAGGGATTCCTTTAATCTAAACCAGTCCATGATAATAACATGACTTCCAAAGTTATTCTCCAACTAAATTATAAGCTGAAGCAAAGCACTGATAACAAATATTGTTTTTTTAAATGAGTGGGTTAACAATCAGTGTCTATTCTCTGTACAGTCTCTCAAACACTAAATTCTTTTATAAGGTTTTAGATTTATATACAGTATAGTTTACTGTTACTTGGCTTTTATTTTACTGTTATTGGTTTTATTTAACTGTTATTTATACCCTGTGTATATAGTGTTAAATTGTATATCTTATAGGTGTATACTGTTAAAGTTTTTTCTTGGGATGTTACTATCCAACTTGTTTTTGTTTTTCTTGTTACTTACTATCTAACTCACCGTTTGGGAGCTGCTGTAACACAATTTCCCTGCGGGGATTAATAAAGTATTTCTGATTCGGATTTTTTTTTTAAATTAACCAAGTGTTATCATATTTAATTAGGTTTATACCTAATGTGTTTTTCACCTTTTATCAGCTATAATGTTGTTTTCACTATATTTAGATACTGTACTGTACAGTATATATCCACTGTGCTGTCATGGTGATAGGTGCTCTGTCTACTAAAATAAACCTAAATGAAGTCAAGTTTGATATCCAGGGGAAATCAGGGGCCAAAGTCTGTGACCCTTAGACATCAGCAGACGCTCGGTATCTTCCTCTGCCAGGTTTGTATTTACTTTGGTCTTTATCTAAAGAAACACAAGCTCATTTAGACTGAGGTCAGCTGACTGACTGTTCATATCAATAACACTGTTTGGCCCATGTTGATTGCCTTGTATGTATGTTGTGAATGATTGCCATGCATCGTGGCTCTTAAAAGTTGGGGCAACTATTAGTAGGGTGAACTATTTTTTGGCATTTGCATGACGCTAGAATATTTCTTCATTTCAAGATGGTTGAGTTTGAGGTGGTGTGGGGGTGTTGCATTCATAATAACTGATGATTTCATGCATAAATGCTCTAATTCTGATCAGCATGTGAGACTTTCTTCTCACACTGCTGCTGGGTATTAACAGTATGATCGTTACTGTAAAAGAACAACAGAGGTGGTAGTACATGGGGGCGGTGATCATGGAAATAACGATAATAATGATGCATATCAACACACTTTGCAAAGCAATGCCTTTATGCACACAGACGCATGAGGACACCCCCACAGATACGCAGTTTTTTTAAAATAACATCAATAACTTTGCACGTCGCAACACTTTTCTCTTGATATCATCATGTTTGTTTTGAATGTTACCTGATTTCTTGGTTTTATCGAACTGTCTGGTGAAAGAGAGGTGCAGAGACACACTCTCTTAACAGTCAGACCTCCACACAAATATTTCCACATCGAACTTTCTGGTTTCTATCCCCTGAATATATCAGCTGTTGCCACGCGCTCCCCAACATCCCCATCCTCGCGGGGTTACATAAGATGGCGCGTTCTCATTGGGCACACACGCCCACTACGTCGAATGACACTGAACTGCGCAGTTAGTGCGAGAAGCAGCAGCTGCAGCAGCAACAACTACCGGCACTTTTAGACGGAATAGACTGGAAACTTCCACTCATTCTGCCCAAGACCTGTCCGTGAGACACACCGGTACCGACTTCACTGAAAGGAAACTACTTATCTACATCTTTACTCTTCAGGCGGGGAACAAGGTGAGGGAGTTTCCGGGTTTCATTTTTGGTTCATTATGCGCGTGTCATTCATTTATTAACACGTGCGTTTCTTCGTTTATGTTTGACAGAAATAACCCGAATTAGTCTGGCCGGAATTGCTAAGTGTAATCAGTTTATGAGACATAACAGATAAGATGTAACTTATCTCTTCTTCCTTTTTTTTTTTTTTAACAACATGCCGAGTAGCTGGAGTTAGTTGTGACGTGTTGAGGAAATGCAGCAAGGTGGAAATGGCACTCTGGGTAATAGAGTGCCATTTCCACCTTCACGAAAATAAGGTTGAACAACAACAAGTCGCACTAACTCTCTTTGAGCAGTAACGTTATGTAAAAAGTAAATTGCTCACAGACTGTGGATCCTGCAGGATCATTAGATTAGATTCATCTTTATTGTCACTGCACAAAGTAACAAATACTTAGACAACGAAATGCAGTTTACTCTACAAATAGAGTATGTACAAGTGAACAAGATATATGAATATGCTATGGGATATATACAGTATACAAATGTTATCGAATATATACAGTATTAGCAGCATGGACAAGTTGAGATGAATACTAACATATATTTATGTATATATACAGTTTGTATGTACAGTAGTAGCAGCAATAGCAGGTAGGGGGGAAAAATGTGTGTATTATGTACAGTATGAACAGTTATTGTCATATAGTGTGTGTGTATTAAATTAGTTATTTATTATGTCAGAGTTGCTCAGGTCACGTGTTAACTGAATATTTACTGAAGGCTACAAAGACACTTCATCATCTGACGATGATGCCTAATAAATGAGAGTGAGGATAACTACGCACAGGACAGTTTAACATAATTCTATATTTTCACGAGGGAAGCTTTGGGGCTTTAGATCTGTCACGTACGATGATGTTATAGTACAAGATTTCGATCAGGTTACATTGATGATTTTATTCAGAGTCATTATAAAGTTTCAACGTTTATCTACGTAACCATAGTAACTCACGGTGCCATAGGAGAGAGGAGAGAGTCGCTGCTGCTGCCGCCAGAAGCCGCTAAATGAAGCTGATATACTCCAGATATTGATATTTCTCACGTGTTGACAAAACTTTACAAGCCGAGTGTCAAAATGACAACACAGGTCTGTGACGCAGTCGAAATAACACAGCGCGACGCTGCGGACAGTACGCAGATAGAGAGACAGAGAGACAGGCAGCACTGTGCAGCAGCACTGTGCAGCAGTGAGATCTTCAGACTATCAGCAGGAAAGCGACAGATATGAATCTGTAGGTTGATGGACTATTGCATATTCATAAGAATGGTCAGAAATAAAGGCATTGTTCATGCACTTTATTAATTAATTAAAACTTATCCATCCACCATCTCATTAAATGTTCAAAACAAAAACAAAAAAAGTTATTATGACTATAAAATGATGAACGTAACACAATCTGTGGCACTGTAAAATGTAAATGGACTTTATTTTATTATCTGTGTCTGTTTGTATCTTTTGTACCCTGCATGTTAAAATGTGCAATAAAGAAATTTAAAGCCAAAAAGTGACATTTTTCACACACACACACACACACACACACACACACACATGCACGCACACAGAAAAAAGCTGGACATAAATCCTCTTTGTTTCTCTTTGCAGACTCTGCAGCCATGTCTTCAAACATTCACATCAACAGCCCGAATGTCAAGTACACAGACACGCACATAACGGCTCAGTATTCCTATCAGACAGCATCGGTGCACAGAGAGGGGAACAACATCACGGTAAGAGGTCCTTTCTTACATTCCTATGTGCGCACACGCATCTGGATGTCTCATATGTACAGTCATTTTGCTCTACATGTCGAAACAGGTGACCCCCCGCGCCACCGAGATGACGTTCCGCACCAAGAGGCATGTACCCCGGCTGGGTGTGATGCTGGTGGGCTGGGGAGGCAACAACGGGACCACGGTCACAGCAGCTGTACTGGCCAACAAGCTGGGTCTCACCTGGAGAACCAAGACCGGCCTGAAGGTGAGTGGAGTGACACAAACGTACCTGTACACATGCAGACAGGGAATCAGCTGCTGGGTTATGTTCATGTCAGCACAAGTGTGTAAAAAACGACCGAATTTGACGCATTTGAAATTCTGCAAGCTGATTTCCATACTGTACTAAAATGAATGCAAGCTGACTGCTTGGTAGGAAGAAAAAACAAAGATATAATGATTTTCTTAAGCAGCTAAAACATGCAAACAACACAGTGATTCCTTCTTCACAGTGCCAAGAAAGTTCTATAGGATTCATGAACTCTTTTTAACCAGAGTATAATGGACTGTGAAAACCGAGGCAGCCATGAGAGAGCTAACAGAGAACCTTCGTGTTCTATTTTATAATTATAGCCTACTGTATGTCCCCTGATGCGGTGGTAGAGACTCATTATAAACCGGTTCTGCTGACATGTTCAGTAGAGTGTTAAGGGCTTAACTGACTGTTCTGACTTGAGGATTTCCCCTTATATGGGTATATATTTTTACCTCTCTGAGGTGGTTCCTGTGACTTCCTTCCAATCTTAAAACTGGTACAAAATAGTCCTTATGGGAAATGAAGTCACAGTGTTTGTCTCTCTTTTCTCTTCTCTCTCTCACATTCCTACAGAAAGCAAATTACTACGGCTCCCTCCTGCAGGCGTCTACTGTTTGTCTGGGATCAGGGCTTGAGGGCGAGGTCAACATGCCCTTCCGTGACCTCCTACCCATGGTGCACCCTAATGATATCATCTTTGACGGTACGGACAATTGCAGTCAGACCTTGAGTGTGTGTATGTCAGAGGACAAGTGAGGTAATGATAGGGAAATGCGACCTCAGGGCAGCTACATAGGCTCTTCATAAGGTGAAGATGAAGATGTGCTTTTATGGTGTTCTCTAGCGCAACTTAATCTGTTACTTCATAAGGCAAGAGCATTAACAGGCAGCCCATTTATAGAGCTGCTACAGTCTGTCATAAGCTCTGGAAGATGGAAGTCATCTAAGGAATCCAGCACATTTTTAGATTTGGAGTGTGTTTGTGTTTTTAGGCTGGGATATCTCCGCAATGGATCTTGGCAGCGCGATGGAGAGAGCTCAGGTGTTTGACTGGTCGTTACAAGAGCAACTGCGACCATACATGAGCCGCATGAAACCCAGACCGTCCATCTATATCCCAGAATTCATCGCTGAAAACCAAGAGAGTCGGGCAGACAACGTCCTCACTGGGACCATGGCAGAGCAGGTAATGCTCGGCCTTCTGACCGGCGGATTTATCAGCGGTGAAGTCTCTTCTCGCTCAAACGATTGTGTTGCATCATATGTCATTTTTAATGTGACTCAAAGAATAAAACGTTCTTCCAGGTGGAGCAGATCAGAGCTGACATAAGGGACTTCCATCAGTCGAGTGGTGTTGACAAAGTCATCGTTCTGTGGACTGCCAACACTGAGCGTTTCTGTGATATCATACCGGGGGTCAATGACAATGCAAAGAACCTGCTAGCTGCAATCCAGGTGAGAGCAGGAGCTATGGAGAAAGTCTCAACTCTTAAGTTGTTTCCAGAAGAGATCCAATATGAAAGGCTTTAACTGTCCTTGAAAGGAACCTAAATTGTGTTGGTGGCCGGTGGTCATGAATCACCCACCCACCTTTAATTTCCTCCTAGTGCAGAGGACCAAACAGTAATCCTCTACTACATTTAGTGATTAATAAAGCTTAGAGAAAAGACTAGCTCTGCTAACACTTTACTCTGGATGAAATGCCGTAATGAGCAGCTATTCCTCTTTCTATCAGATCAGGGGGAGAAAATTATGATTTGCCCCTCATGGATGAGTTCTTATTTTATCTCCTGTCTTCAGAACACTTGTACTGCTGTCAGCAACGATAATAGTCTATTTCACAGACTTATGATCTTCAGCAAATAGCTCAATTTCAGATAGGCATGAAGTCGACAATAGAGTTGTGCTACAGAGATGATCTCAGGGGAAATAAAGCCTTGTGAGTCAAGCCTGCTTCTTGTTGTAATACGATGATACACACAGTCAGTCATTATCTCTTCTTTTTTTTTTTAATCCATCAGGCCGGGGCAGAGGTTTCTCCCTCCACTCTGTTTGCAGTCGCCAGTATACTTGAGGGCTGCGCTTACCTCAACGGCTCCCCACAGAACACCTTTGTACCCGGAGCCATAGAGCTGGCCATGCAGAAAGGGGTATTCATTGGGGGAGATGACTTCAAGTCGGGTCAGACCAAGATCAAATCAGTGCTGGTGGACTTTCTGGTCAGCGCAGGTATCAAGGTGAGGAAAAAAAAAATGCAAGGAAAGAAGTGAAGACTAATATGGTTATAATATACAAGAAGAAGCTAAGAAGATGTTTCATATCTAAGGCCAAAGATAGATTTAATCTATTCACATATCAGAAAAAAAAATCTTTGTACTAGAAGATCATATTTATATCCTTTAGTACTAATCTTCCTTTTAATCTTCCTTATAGTTTTTCTTGTTTGTTATGCAGCAAAACACCAAGACAAATTCCTTGTATGTGTTTCCCAAAGGGGATACGATCTGTACAACATGAAGCCCCCACGATCTCTAGACGCTCGGTTCAGAAAGCGCAGTGATGCGATTGCCCTACCAGATGATATGAAAATAACATGACAGCTACAAACTTCCAGTGCCGTGTATTTTCCAGACAAAGAGATTTTAATATGTAACTCTCCCCCCATCGACAGCCGACCTCCATTGTCAGCTACAACCACCTCGGCAACAACGACGGAAAGAACCTGTCGGCTCCGCAGCAGTTCCGCTCCAAAGAGATCTCCAAGAGCAACGTGGTGGACGACATGGTCCAGTCAAACCCAATATTGTACCAGCCTGGTGAAAAACCTGACCACTGTGTGAGTGACACAGACACAGATTCTACACGGATGTTTACAGGAAAAACAACTGATCAGACTTAATAACTGCCTCTGTGTGTAATTTCAGGTGGTGATTAAGTACGTCCCCTATGTGGGAGACAGCAAGCGTGCCATGGATGAATACACTTCTGAAATAATGATGGGAGGGACCAACACCATTGCATTGCACAACACCTGTGAGGTTAGTGTTCGACCATGTTAGAACAATGTGAGAGTCCAAACTGCTAATTGCTGTGTAAACACAGCGCTCAGCGCTGGTTTGTCTTTATCTGACTGTAGTTGTGGAGGAGTGTGAGGCTCAGGAGTGCCAGAGCTTTACTGTTAATCCTTCTTAATAAGTCTTGGAGCCATCTTCTGGTCGTTGACATAGTTTCATGTTTCACTAGCCTAGCTGCTTTAACCATCCCACCACCAGTCCCACACACAAAATGTGTCCTGCTTATGTTTACACCCTGAAGTCATGTGTCAAACTACATTCATTTGGATGAAGTAATTACAAAAACGTATTATTTGTTTTGAAAAATGTAGTCAATTAAATCTTTTATTAAATAGACCTAGAGCTACTACATGGCGTATTTGCACTGACATGAATGTACTCAAAGAGCAAGACCGGGATTGTTTCATTTTTTCTATAAAGAAGAACCAATTTTTTTTTTATTCTGCCCTCACATAAATATAATGCCTTTTAAGAAAAAAAATATTATTTTGTGTATTGCAGATGTACTGTATAAAGTGAAACTTTGATATCATTCAACCAAGATCATATTTACCCATATTTTTGAGTCTAAATGACCAAATGGTGTCGTGAAACAGGCTGCAATGTGTACTCCTTTTGGGGAGAGTTCGAACTAACGTGTTAAAAACACCACAAAAGTCTCACATTAAAAAAAAACAACTAACCAGCAACTTGGTTTTTTTTTACAGTGGAGTCTGGTGGCTTTTTACAGTGTGAAATAACCGTTGTTTCTAGTTAAATATAAAGGATCTTACTCTTTCATAAAAGGGTCTATCTCTGTAGAGATCCTTTCCAGAGTTTTGTTGTCAGACACTTTATTAGAACAATCTGAGCCTGCCTGATTAGACAGCTGCCAGCTGCAGCATTCTCGTTCAGCTGTTGCTGGCACCTAGATCCAACAACAATGAAAACACTTGAAATTTGTTGAATATAAAAAATATCTCATTTGGAAAATGTTTGTTGTAGTATTTAAAAAAAAAAAAAAAAAAAGCATATGCTGCATAGGCTTGCTAAGATTCCTGCAGGAACTACAGTAATCTATGGGTTCTATGTATTAATACATGTTTTAAATCATTCCCTTTCCTCTTCTATGACCCCATTATACTCATCTTTGTTTCTTTGCGACAGGACTCTCTACTAGCCAGCCCAATAATCCTGGACCTGGTGATCCTGACGGAGCTTTGCCAGCGTGTGACTATCAGACCCGAGGGGGAGGAGGACTTCCAGTCCTTCCACAGTGTCTTAGCACTGCTTTCCTTCCTCTGCAAGGCCCCCCTTGTCCCATCAGGCACCCCGGTCATCAACGCCTTCTTCCGCCAGAGGGCCTGCATAGAAAACATCATGAGGTACGGACAATGGACAAGGCTGTGGTTTGCATTACCCCAAAGGTGGAAATATACAAATAAACAGGAGAATTCTGATTAACAGGTATAAAATTCTCGCGTTTCATTAGTGAGAGAAATTCAAAACAGTCTCCGTTGTCTCTTTCAGAGCGTGCCTTGGCCTTCCTCCTCAGAACCACATGCTGCTGGAGCACAAGCTGCAGAGAGATTTTCTGCCTGCACCTACGACTTACACCAACGGGAAAGTGACTTCTTTGGAAAAAGTTGCCCTCACCAACGGGAAGCATATACCTCTAACAAATGGCTTCGGTGCCCATGTCGATGACGCAGCACATGCAATATAATTGCACATACAACACTACAGCCCAAGATAGAACTGAAACTTAACAATGTGTATAAAAAGACCAAAGGCCCTCATTGATCAAGCTATCATTGTGAAACAACAACACTGGATTGCAGAGTAATCTTGACATTCATGTAAGATGCATTTAAAGTTATACATATTTAGCAAGTATTGGCCTATAAAAGAACACCTTCAGGTCACACCATGTCCATAAACATGCAGGTATGTCTCCTGTACCTACTGAGTGTCAACCGACAACAATTATCGGAGTGTCCACACAGCACAACAAGGTTCAAAGCAGCTATTTTGTTTAAATAAATATTCACTGTTTTTTTTAAACTTGGGAATTAACCAGCATTGAAAGTTTTAAAAAGTAAATACAGCTTTTTAGTTTTCTTCATAGTGCTCGTATCTTTATTTATTTCTGTGTGTCGTGTACAGTATAGTTCCTAGAAATAGGTCCATAATGTTTAACAAACAAATGTGATATTGATCCTGCAGCTGTGAAACTGATGAAACGCTGTATTTATTGTTTGAATCGACTGTACTGACTTTATTACAACGCACTGTATTTTGTCTTAGTGTGTGTCACTGCCTTCTTGTAGCCATCCATATGTCTCTGTGTGAATCTATATGAATGTTGTATTGACTATTTTATTAAAGAGTAACATGGGCTGTTTATGTACAATAAACATTTCAACATTGTTTTAAACATCTGGCGCATTCATTTACAGTAATAAACAGCTAGATTTGAATACACTATGTGCAGTAGACAGTATGTGAGTACACTAGATATTTACAGTAGGAGATACAACGTAATACACACATGGTGTTATAAAAGTTTGAAAAAGATTTTAAAATGTCCAGCTGAATAACTTCATTTCATTTTATTTTTTTAATGTTTTACTACACAGCAAATCAGGGACAGATAGTAGCATTTAAATCAGGCATGTCCAAAGTCCGGCCCGGGGGCCCATCACGGCCCACGGTCAGATTTCATGCGGCCCGCAGCTTCATTTTTATAATGTATTAATTATGGCCTGCTAGGATTGTCAGATACTGTATGGCTGCCGGCAGATTTGTCTTTTTTGGTTGACATAACGAAGAATTTGAACCTCTAAGGACATAACTGCTGCTGTTATATATCTGTTGTATGTAGATGTGACACAAAATATAACTTTCTGAATGATCTTGTGAAAGACAAGAGAAAGAGTGATACGTTTTAAAGCTTAAATGTTAACAGACTTTGCATTACTCATAATAAGTCATGTTTAAAATGAACACGAGGTGAAGATTTGTATCAAGCTTCATTCAAGTTTATTCTGTGTTATATATCTGAAAGAAAGGCAGAACTGGTTTGTTCACACCTGATTGGTTTAGATTTGCTGACATTGCCATTAAAATGATAATTGTGACAATGAAAACAAAATTGTTACAGAACGGTGCATTTGTATGTAATGTTTATTGGTGATTTAAATGATTAAAAAATGGAGAAAAATTAGAAAAAAAGGGAACTTTTAGTGTCCCAGCAGTAAGTTTCTGCTCAGGGACCTCCCCATAATGTTTACGCCCCTGCACAGCGTCCCTAGCAACCAGACCTGCAGAGGTGATGACGTTTAAAAGACAAGTCTTTTGTTTTCGGTCTTTTCAGCCGCTGTAAATGTTCTTGTGATATTCATCACCGATATAAACCGATATAAACGGCCCCGTTTCCTGTCTTCCCACCGCTCTCATCGTTAAATCACTTCCGCTGCTGTTGCTGCGACGCACCGCGTCATCGGTCAACGGTCATCGGTAATGGCGGACAAGGAGAAGCGCCGGTCCGGGACCACTCCTACTCCTCCAGGGATGCCCGAGAGCAAAGCCACCAAGTCGGACAGCGACAGGGAGTTTCTGTCGCAGGTCGGGGTGGGTGAGCTTCTCCGCGGCGCTATTCTGAAGATGATCGAGGCCAGATCGGACGATCCCATCGGCTTCCTGGCGGATCACTTCTGTCACCTCGCCTCCGTGACGGAGACCGGCACAGCTGGATGCAGCGATGGGGATCAGCTGAACAACGGCCCGGTGAGCGCAGGGGCGCAGGAGCAGCAGCACCTCAACCGGGCGCTGTGGCACCTGCGGCTGGCGCATCACTCCCAGAGGTCTGGGCAAAGATTTCTGACCTTTTCCCCAAAGAAGCGAATATTATTATTATTATATATTATATTATATATTACATCATTATAATATTATTCTGATAGAAGCAATGACCAAACCTCATATATATATTCTCACTGTGCTGACCCAGACATCTAAATAATTCAGCTGGTCATAATTTGGCACCCCTGGATGTCTGGTAGACTCCAGTCTGACTGTCTGTTTTAAAAATCATTTTCTCTCTTGTGCTATTGTACCCTCTAAAAGCAACAGTAATATAACAAGATAAGATAAGAAATGTATTAAAATAAAAGCAGTCAGATATCTAAATAAAAATAAATAAATAATAGAATAAAATAAAGGAAATTGTTTAAAACATTAAAAAAAAGACATAGACAGTAATAGACAGTAGTGATGATAGACTGCAACACCAGCTGCAAGAATTATATATTATAAATAGTTAATAAATCAGTAATGTTTGATAAAACTGTTAAAAGCCATTAATAGGAATGACATTTGGGTTGCCAGGTTGTGGTTTGTGTTTATCCTTGTTTATTGTGACTTTTTATCCCTTTAATTCATCAGAAGAACTGCAGGGCATGTGGACTAAAATTAGTTTATTAACATTTTATTCATTATTACAACTATAGACTTTGATTATTTTAAGAACCTTTGACTGCTTGACTTTATTGCTAATCATTCAACAGCCAGAGAGACCTTTCACAACCTGGCAACCCAGAATTTGATCGAATAGATGGCCCATGATAGATCTATGTAAATAATTCATGCATCATTACTTTCCTACCTTCTAAACCTGTTAAAGGATGACATATTGGGAAAAAAATGTGCTTTTCTCAGTTACCTGGCGAGGCATACAGCAGTACAAGTCTTATTTGCCCGGGTTTTGAGATTTCAGACCATGTTTTGCTTTCTTTTTTTCCCAGATCTGCCTTCAGCAACAACGTCCGTGGCCTACGACCTTCTGAACCTTACCGGGCCCGTAGACGTCAAGGTGAGGTTCCTGAAGGCCCCGATGGCTCCTGCAATGACACCCCGACAGGAGGAGGAGGAGTGAGAGGAGGCCTGTACACACAGACTCTGCAGTGCCTGTGCAGTGAGGGTGGAGTCCCTGCCTCCACGTCTGCCTCTCCCACGACGCCTCCACTGCCAAGACCACGAGGCCGTCCCCATGATGTCTTCCGCCACGGTGTGCTCACATGTGCGGTTTTCTCAGACTACATCCGGCAGGCTCAGAGGCTTTACGCTGAAGTGTGCTGCCCGGACGAAGGGCCTGCCTCGCGGGCACTGTGCCTGGCTGTACTGGGGACCTTAAAGGAAGCCTTGGAGACATCCCAAGGCTGTGATGCAAACTGCTGTGCCAATGCTAATAATCCTAAAGCTAATTCTTGTCTGGAGGCTAGTGCAAAGGGTATACGCTACCTGGAGGCCAGTGCCAAGATCTCTCCATATAAGCTAGCTCAGGCCATAGCTGGAGCACAGACACGGGCCCGGGCGGTGATATGGATGCAAAGGAGTTTGAGAACGCAGCAGCGGAGCTCTTTATCACTCGGGTCAAACTTGTGTCCTAGGTCTCTTGTATGTCTCATAATTTAGAGTGAATAATTATGTTCTGTGTACCTCCTCTAACCTCTAACCTACTGTTGCCTGAAGCTACTAAACACCTAAAACACAGACACACACTTTTTGGAAGATTAACATATTGCTTGATGTCTGTCACCTGCAGCGAGCAGCTGCTGTGCACTATGAAGGACAATCAGTTCCTTCATGGACTAAATGTATTCCTTGAGATCTGTGTTGACCCTGTCTGTTTCCATTATTGTTTAGTCTTTGTCATGAAATGCACACAGATTAGAAAGTAACATCCAATACACCCCAAACAACAGTCCTGTAATGAGCACTCCTTTCTTTAACATAAAGATACAAGATAAAAGTTCTGTTTAAGTGTTTACGTGATTTCCTAAACCCTTTGACAGGTTAAGCGTATTTTAAACTGACCTTTCATGTGTTATTCTTCCACTGAACCTGAATTATAACATGTTTATTTCTGCTGTTTGATCAACAAGATGTATATTTATTATTGTTACTGCTTATGATTATTGTTAGTAGCATTAATTATATCAGTAACAATAACAATAACAGCATTATACCATAGCTACCATTGAGGATAACTACATCATGTTCTTGGCATGGACGGATCATGATAGAGCAGTGTTCTTTCCATCATTTTCAGAGGCACATTGCAGGTTAACTGCTTAACCTGCTGCTGTTGGTTGAAAACTACACTTGGACTTCATTATTTTCTTCATACTGGCATACATAGCGCTTCCTCAAACGTCCACTTGAGGCTGGCTACAAAATGAGTCAATCTCCATGTTAAAATGTCCAACTTCACAGCAGAAATAAACACGTTTACAGCCTGATACAAAAAACAATTTTGGTCTCTATACCTAATTTCCTGTACTACAACTGTACTGAGGGTGAATTTTTATAAAACTCACCCATTCACATTATATTAAGGCTTTGATTGACAGGTGGGTGCCATCACAGGTGGCTTTTTTTGAGCAACCAGGTTTCATTGAGTCCACATCAGCCCCACCCATGCTCCATGCCATTGCCCGTTTTTAGATTAGCCAGGAGGCTCTAATCTGTTTTTGCACGAGCGATGGCGGTTATGATGTTACAATGGAAATGGCGAGTAATAGGCCTACTTTAATTCAGGGGTTCTCAATCTTTTTGGGGCCAGGGACCCCTTACAGATGAGAACATTTTCCAGGGATCCCCTCATAATACTCATGCAGATAAAAAAATGTTTACTGCCAAGTGCGTCCTCCAGTCCCGAGCAAAGTAACAGATTTACGTGGTGTGACACAATCATTTCAGGAGTTTTTAATGTCCTAAACCTAATGTAAGTGAGCGTCATTGGCTCAGATTTATTTTTTTTTTTTCTCCATTCATAATTATGCACTATTTAAACGATGCACCATAACTTTAACTATTTATTCCTAATTTTTTTCGCGGACCCTCAGCCTATGGCTCGCAGACCCCCGGGGGTCCGGTGACCCCAGTTTGAGAATCGTGGCTTTAATTAACAAGGAGGTGTACTGTAATGTTGATTACAGCGTGTTCGAAATGTCTGGTTGACCAATCAGATTGCTTCGTTGGAACTACTTGTATAATTGTAACTGTCATCCATTTTAGAAATGCGATAAAACACATTTCACTATGATGATTATATGTGACAGTTAGACAAGAACAAGAACAATAAACAACAAAACACGTTGAACAAACATAATGGATCACAGTCCATAGTAGCGACAGGTTCCAATTGCTTAATGGGCCATTAAGGACACCATCATAGCAACAACAAGCATCATAGCAACAAGTATCATAGCAACAAGTATCAAAGGAAGAGCAAGATGAAAGCACGATAGATGAAAGAGAATCTATATAAGGACAGAAGGAGGAGCCTAGAAGACAAATTCTTATTTCCATTCCGGGATCAGTGAGACACTGCCAGAGTTCGGTTGAGACACAAACTTCTGTCACAGTTGAATACGTACCAATAATTCAAGAACACAGAATACAGAGAACAAACAACCAGCAGGAGAAAAAGGTGGACAAAATGGATTACAATTTCCAAGATGAATACATACCTGACTGCGACCTGGAAAAATGGGCAAGTATGAAGTTAGATGACGAAACCTTAAAGCTTACCCATAGACCTGATAACAGAGTGACCATAAATATGAGCAAAGAGTCACTCAAACAATATTTAGATGATCCGAGTGATATGTATTGGGATTTTGAGATCAGCCAGTTAAAAAGAGGAATACGGAACCTTAAATATAAACTCAATGAAGCTCTGGCAATGAACGACCTGTCTGTAAAGGAGACTGATGATCTAAAACAACAACTGGAAGATCAGTCAGTGTTGCTGCAGAAAGCTCAGCATGAGCTTGAGCAGAAGACCTCCAATGACAACAACACACTGAAGACAGAAAATGAGGCCCTTGAAAATGCTTTGGCATTTGAGAGAAATAGAGTTACAAACCTGGAACAGAAACTTTCTGCAATGGAGGAAGCCTTCAAGAAGCAAATGGAGGAAGCAAAGAGAACTTTCGAGCAATCTCACGCTTCACATGAAGCTCAACTGGAGGAGCAGAGGGCTGAAACTAGGAAGATTACATCTGCCCTGAAAAAGGCAGAGGATCTCCTAGAAACTCAGCTCCTGTGCCTCCAGGAAAAGACCTCAATCGTAGAAGAGACTCAGAGGTCGAAGTCTGTCCTTGCTGCTCAGCTTGAAGAGCAGACACAGATAAACAACACGATCGTGGATGCTCTGAAGAACACAGAGCAGCAGCTGTCCAATTACAGGACCGAGTGGCAAAAGGACAAAACATCCCTGATGCAATGTCTTCAGGCAACTTTGAAGGAAAAGACAGGACTATGGAACTCACACAGGCCAAAATGGAGGAGCACAAAGACGAGCTCCAGAAGACGATGACTGCACTGAAAAAGGCAGAGGATCTCCTTGAAATCGAGCGCCTCTGCCTTCAGGATAAGACAATCCTCCTCGAAGAAGCCCAGAAATCAAACACTCTCCTTGTGGCTCAGCTTGAGGAGCAGAAACAAGCGAATGACACCATCATGGCTGCTCTGAAGACGGCCGAGCAGCAGGTAGAAAGTCACAGATCTGAGTGGCAAAAGGACAAAGCGTCAATCGTCCTAGCCTCCGACGCTCTCAGGAAGACTCTTGAGGAAAAGGAGGCAGAGTGGCTCAATCAAGAAGTCGTCCTGAAGACTAAAATTGAAGAACTTCTGGCGTATATTGCCAGGAAGAAGAAGAAATGGTGGAGAAAGTTCTTTCCAAATTCGAACATCACAAACACGGACGTACACAATTAACATCAATTAACATCTTGTGTACACCCAGCTGTCTCTCTTTGAATTGCCTTTCTCGAGGTTTCTTCCCAGGCGGAGTTTTTCCTCATCTTCTTAGAGAGGTTGGTCTGGGGACCTGTTTGTGATGCGAGTCTGGGTCAAAACAAAAAAAAACTAAACTAGGCACATGTCATCTCCGTGTCTGCGTGGGTTCTCTCCGGGTGCTCCGGCTCCCACGATTCAAAAAAAAGACTTTGAGCCACACGAATAATGTTGGCAAAACCAAAAAAACTTTAGGCGGCACATGTCATCTCCGTGTTCGTGGGTTCTCTCCGGTGCTCGGCTCCCACTGTCAAAAGACTTTGAAAAAAAATATAAAAACAAAAACAAATCAAATGTTTTGTATGTATGTATGTTGAATCATGGTCATTGCACAGTATATTAACTTATCATGTTTTGTTGAGAGGGATTTGAGTGTAGAGAAGAGTTGTGCAGCTGGGAGAAACAAACATGATTGTGACGAGAAAGACGAATAGATTTTTAATTCTCTTCTCCTTATGCCCTTTACTCACTGACACACGAGTGAGACCAGCACCAGTCCTGAAAGGAAGGCTTAAACTTGAACATTTAAATTTATTTATTTTTTTTAAAAGCTATATTTGCTATATATGTGACACAAGTCCGACTACAAACTGAAAGACATCTAAATGAGTCCAAACCATCAAATTAATGCTCACTCTGACAATCCACCAAACACAACTAAACATCATTAAGAGGAAATCTTTTTTAAATACATTACTGTCTATATATATTTATATGATTTATACCAACAATGAAATCCATTTGCTGATTTATTTAATGTTCATATAAAACAAGTGGGTCCATTTATGTGACAGATTAGAAATATTCGGATTTGGACATTTTAAGTAAAACACAAAATCAAAGTTGTCATAGATTTAGTTGACAAATCAGAGTAAAATGTTCTTTATTTAAAAGAAAACTAATGTTTGCCATGTTTTTATGGATGAAATGTTATATAAATCAGGCTCTGAATGATATATGAACAAACCCATCTGAAAAACCTTCAGAAGCAGTCCGGCCCTAACCAGTTTGGCGCCGTAGGCAAGATATAAGGTGGTGCCCCTTGCATCGCAGCACTGCCAATTTACATACAAACACACAAGAAACTGAATAGCTTTGTCTTTGACATTTTATTTTATTTTTAGAAATACAAGTCACAGAAATAGGTAACGCACAAAAATACAAAAAAGTGAAGTGAAGGTAACTGTGGATGGCCCAAGACTGGCAGGGGTGGGATTCAGATATCTCAACAGCTGAAGAGAGAAGAGAGTATAGATGATACCAAGAATAAAATATAATGAAATAATAAAAATAAAAAAAAACTAAGAGAGACATGATTTGATGTATCATATGCAATGTGATTATTTCTGATATGTAAATTAGATTCAGTTTTATTGTCATTACAGTGAACTGCTGATTAGCAGAATGCAAAGAAGGGTCCTGGATGGAGCATTTAGCATTTGCCTCTACTGTTATCATAACAGGATACTCAGGCAAAATAGCAGCAGAAGAAACAAAAACATTTAAAAGACAAGAAAATATAAAACAATTAAAATAATAATAAAAAAACAAGAAAAAAAAACATGATGATAAATTATGTAAAAATATAGAATGATAAAATAGGTAGAAAACACACACTGCGAACGACCCATACACATTCACACACACACACACACACACCGCATCTTAATAAGAAAATAAAAAGAATAATTAATATTAATAAATTTGAATTAAAAAGTTTAAAAAAAAGACGACATCACATAAAAACAAGTCTATAAAAATGTGTTTTAAGAAGTGATTTTAAAGAATTCACTGATTCTAATACTAACTTTTGGTGAAATGTACAATAGACAAAGTTCAGTAAAATAAACATTTAAATATGTATTTGGGGATTTTTATTTCCACTTGTCTTAAAAAGACAAAAACAGCCCAAAATCTGAAAACTGACCACTGCCTGTAAAAACACTACTTAGTTTGATGGACAAACTTGATGGACAAACTATTATTGATGACAGTGATATTACAATCTGAAACTGAATTAAATAGCAAAAATACTAATTTCTACATAACGTCCCTTTGGGTTACATTTTTATTTCCAAATGCAAAACAAAAACATGTTTCATCATGGTTGCCCTAGATTTCTATACAAACAAATCAGAAGGTAACAAATCTAAAAAAGATAAATTGGAATTTTTCCTTTTATTTTCCAGTATTGTATAATATTGTATTGTAGTATAATGTAGTGACTTCCCAATTGAACCCAGATACTAATGAGATATAACCGTCTACTGTTAAGTCATGATCAGTGTACAGTGTATTGGTGTAGAATGGATTAATGACTGGCACTGTCTCTGTTGCACTAACTTGATGTTTGGCTGTAGACAAAGTGGTCAACTTGCAGTGTAATCATAACAAATACACATGTACAGCCGTCCATAATTATGACAGAGGTAGTTCACTGTGACAAAAGTACCAATTTCTACAAAATGACGCTTTAATTATTAATTATGGCTTCTAGATTAGAAATATGTTCCTAAATGCGAAAAACTAGATCTAAAATATCCATTGTTGTCTCACATTTTTAAACAAACAAATGTTCTAAAGTGTTGTAAAGTCTAAATGCTGGAAAAAGGTGAACAGGTGAGTCATATAAAGATATCAGTACAGTTGTCATGAGCAAGAACATTAGCTACAGAGACCAAAACAGTTTTTTGTACCAGGTTGTAAACATGTTTATTTCTGCTGTTTGATCAACAGGATGTATATTTATTATTGTTACTGCTTATGATTATTGTTAGTAGCATTAATTATATCAGTAACAATAACAATAACAGCATTATACCATAGCTACCATTGAGGATAACTACATCATGTCCTTGGCATGGACGGATCATGATAGAGCAGTGTTCTTTCCATCATTTTCAGAGGCACATTGCAGGTTAACTGCTTAATCTGCTGCTGTTGGTTGAAAACTACACTTGGACTTCATTATTTTCTTCATACTGGCATACATAGCGCTTCCTCAAACGTCCACTTGAGGCTGGCTACAAAATGAGTCAATCTCCATAAGCCCCCATGTTAAAATGCCCAACTTCACAGCAGAAATAAACACGTTTACAGCCTGGTACAAAGAACAGTTTTGGTCTCTATACCTAATTTCCCCATTCATGACAACTGTACTGAGGGTGAGTTTTTATAAAACTCACCCATTCACATTAGATTAAGGCTTTGATTGACAGGTGGGTGCCATCACAGGTGGCTTTTTTTGAGCAACCAGGTTTCATTGAGTCCACATCAGCCCCACCCATGCTCCATGCCATTGCCCGTTTTTAGATTAGCCAGGAGGCTCTAATCTGTTTTTGCACCAGCGATGGCGGTTATGATGTTACAATGGAAATGGCGAGTAATAGGCCTACTTTAATTCAGGGGTTCTCAATCTTTTTGGGGCCAGGGACCCCTTACAGATGAGAACATTTTCCAGGGATCCCCTCATAATTCTCACACAGATAAAAAAATGTTTACTGTCAAGTGCGTCCTCCAGTCCCGAGCAAAGTAACAGATTTACGTGGTGCGACACAATCATTTCAGGAGTTTTTAATGTCCTAAACCTAATGTAAGTGAGCGCTCTCCATTCATAATTATGCACTTTTTAAACGATGCATCATAACTTTATTAATTTATTCTTAATTTTTTCGCTGACCCCCAGCCTATGGCTCGCAGACCCCCGGTTTGAGAATCGTGGCTTTAATTAACAAGGAGGTGTACTGTAATGTTGATTAGAGCGTGTTCGAAATGTCTGGTTGACCAATCAGATTGCTTCGTTGGAACTACTTGTATAATTGTAACTGTCATCCATTTTAGAAATGCGATAAAACACATTTCACTATGATGATTATATGTGACAGTTAGACAAGAACAAGAACAATAAACAACAAAACACGTTGAACAAACATAATGGATCACAGTCCATAGTAGCGACAGGTTCCAATTGCTTAATGGGCCATTAAGGACACCATCATAGCAACAACAAGCATCATAGCAACAAGTATCATAGCAACAAGTATCATAGCAACAAGTATCAAAGGAAGAGCAAGATGAAAGCACGATAGATGAAAGAGAATCTATATAAGGACAGAAGGAGGAGCCTAGAAGACAAATTCTTATTTCCATTCCGGGATCAGTGAGACACTGCCAGAGTTCGGTTGAGACACAAACTTCTGTCACAGTTGAATACGTACCAATAATTCAAGAACACAGAATACAGAGAACAAACAACCAGCAGAAGAAAAGGTGGACAAAATGGATTACAATTTCCAAGATGAATACATACCTGACTGCGACCTGGAAAAATGGGCAAGTATGAAGTTAGATGACGAAACCTTAAAGCTTACCCATGGACCTGATAACAGAGTGACCATAAATATGAGCAAAGAGTCACTCAAACAATATTTAGATGATCCGAGTTATATGTATTGGGATTTTGAGATCAGCCAGTTAAAAAGAGGAATACGGAACCTTAAATATAAACTCAATGAAGCTCTGGCAATGAACGACCTGTCTGTAAAGGAGACTGACGATTTGAAACAACAACTGGAAGATCAGTCAGTGTTGCTGCAGAAAGCTCAGCATGAGCTTGAGCAGCAGACCTCCAATGACAACAACACACTGAAGACAGAGAATGAGGCCCTTGAAAATGCTTTGGCATTTGAGAGAAATAGAGTTACAAACCTGGAACAGAAACTTTCTGCAATGGAGGAAGCCTTCAAGAAGCAAATGGAGGAAGCAAAGAGAACTTTCGAGCAATCTCACGCTTCACATGAAGCTCAACTGGAGGAGCAGAGGGCTGAAACTAGGAAGATTACATCTGCCCTGAAAAAGGCAGAGGATCTCCTAGAAACTCAGCTCCTGTGCCTCCAGGAAAAGACCTCAATCGTAGAAGAGACTCAGAAGTCGAAGTCTGTCCTTGCTGCTCAGCTTGGAGAGCAGACACAGATAAACAACACGATCGTGGATGCTCTGAAGAACACAGAGCAGCAGCTGTCCAATTACAGGACCGAGTGGCAAAAGGACAAAACATCCCTGATGCAATGTCTTCAGGCAACTTTGAAGGAAAAAGACAGGACTATGGAACTCACACAGGCCAAAATGGAGGAGCACAAAGACGAGCTCCAGAAGACGATGACTGCACTGAAAAAGGCAGAGGATCTCCTTGAAATCGAGCGCCTCTGCCTTCAGGATAAGACAATCCTCCTCGAAGAAGCCCAGAAATCAAACACTCTCCTTGTGGCTCAGCTTGAGGAGCAGAGACAAGCGAATGACACCATCATGGCTGCTCTGAAGACGGCCGAGCAGCAGGTAGAAAGTCACAGATCTGAGTGGCAAAAGGACAAAGCGTCAATCGTCCTAGCCTCCGACGCTCTCAGGAAGACTCTTGAGGAAAAGGAGGCAGAGTGGCTCAATCAAGAAGTCGTCCTGAAGACTAAAATTGAAGAACTTCTGGCGTATATTGCCAGGAAGAAGAAGAAGTGGTGGAGAAAGTTCTTTCCAAATTCGAACATCACAAACACGGACGTACACAATTAACATCAATTAACATCTTGTGTACACCCAGCCGTCTCTCTTTGAATTGCCTTTCGAGGTTTCTTCCCAGGCGGAGTTTTTCCTCATCTTCTTAGAGAGGTTGGTCTGGGGACCTGTTTGTGATGCGAGTCTGGGTCAAAACAAAAAAAAACTAAACTAGGCACATGTCATCTCCGTGTCTGCGTGGGTTCTCTCCGGGTGCTCCGGCTCCCACGATTCAAAAAAAAGACTTTGAGCCACACGAATAATGTTGGCAAAACCAAAAAAACTTTAGGCGGCACATGTCATCTCCGTGTCTGCGTGGGTTCTCTCCGGGGCTCGGCTCCCCCTGTCAAAAGACTTTGAAAAAAAAAATAAAAAAAAAAAAAAAAAAATCAAATGTTTTGTATGTATGTATGTTGAATCATGGTCATTGCACAGTATATTAACTTATCATGTTTTGTTGAGAGGGATTTGAGTGTAGAGAAGAGTTGTGCAGCTGGGAGAAACAAACATGATTGTGACGAGAAAGACGAATAGATTTTTAATTCTCTTCTCCTTATGCCCTTTACTCACTGACACGAGTGAGACCAGCACCAGTCCTGAAAGGAAGGCTTCAACTTGAACATTTAAATTTATTTATTTTTTAAAAGCTATATTTGCTATATATGTGACACAAGTCCTACTACAAACGGAAAGACATCTAAATGAGTCCAAACCATCAAATTAATGCTCACTCTGACAATCCACCAAACATAATTAAACATTTTTAAGAGGAAATCTTTTTAAATCCATTACTGTCTATATATATGTGACGGATCACAGCTATCTGTGAGATGCAGCTCCACACTACTGTTGCTTCTACGGACCACAGACGACGACCAGGTGGATTATGGGCGTTTTATTACAGCTCTTTCCTGCAACACAGCATACAACAGCACAGTGGTGAGGGAAAGCTCAAGCATCACAGTCTTGGGATAATAACACCACAGTGGAGTCCTCTTTCTCTGTGCAGCATTTAACAGTAAAATAAAATACCGAAACCTGTTCATATGAAATAAAAATAAAATTACATCCTAGTGTGATCGTATAGTGTATATTGTTATTCCATAAATCATAAATGAAAAATCCCCACATAACCATTATGTGACATGGAATGTCTTTTAAGAACACATTCAACATTTACCTTGAGGTAAGTATAAAATCACAAGTACCTCATTAACATTAAATTGAGATAGATAACAAATGTGAGCCATTTACAACAACAATGAAAAGGCTGCTCACAGACTTGTATACAAAAACCATCATGAAAAGTTATATAAAAGTGCACAACATATCACCTGCAACACAGCATACAGCAGCACAGTGGTGAGGGAAAGCTCAAGCATCACAGTCTCGGGATAATAACACCTGACACGAGGAAAATATTTAAGCTAGTTTAGCAACATTAACAAGTCTCTAACATCATTTTACGGTCTAATAAGTCACAGTTATTGCTCAAAGGTCACAGTGAGTGCTTGACACGGTAAAATATAGAGTATAAACATCTGGAACATTAAAGGAAATAATTAATGATCCGGACCATGCAAGAGGACGTCTTACCACAGTGGAGTCCTCTTTTCTCTGTGCAGTACCCACACCAACTACTGCGCCAGTAAAAGGTGGTGTTGCACCTTTTCTGCCATAATTTAACAGGCATAGATCTACTGCGTTACATATGATTTATATCAACAATGAAATCCATTTGCTGATTTATTTAATGTTCATATAAAACAAGTGAGTCCATTTATGTGACATATTAGAAATATTCAGATTTGGACATTTTAAGTAAAACACAAAATCAAAGTTGTCATAGATTTAGTTGACAAATCAGAGTAAAATGTTCTTTTATTTAAACATTAAACAATATAACATTTTATTCATTATTACAACTATAGACTTTGATTATTTAAAGAACCTTTGACTGCTTGACTTTATTACTAATCATTCAACAGCCAGAGAGACCTTTCACAACCTGGCAACCCAGAATTTGATCGAATAGATGGCCCATGATAGATCTATGTAAATAATTCATTCACCATTAGTTTCCTACCTTCTAAACCTGTTAAAGGATGACATATTGGAAAAAATGTGCTACCAGATGTGGTCTTGTAAATTAAAGAACATATTTTCTCAATTACCTGGCGAGGCATACAGCTGTACAAGTCTTATTTGCCAGGTTTTGAGATTTCAGACAATGTTTTGCTTTCTTTTTCCCAGATCTGCCTTCAGCAACAACGTCCGTGTGGCCTACGACCTTTGAACCTTACCGGGCCCCGTAGACGTCAAGGTGAGGTTCCTGAAGGCCCCGATGGCTCCTGCAATGACACCCCGACAGGAGGAGGAGGAGTGAGAGGAGGCCTGTACACACAGACTCTGCAGTGCCTGTGCAGTGAGGGTGGAGTCCCTGCCTCCACGTCTGCCCCTCTCCTACGACGCCTCCACTGCCAAGACCACGAGGCCGTCCCCCATGATGTCTTCCGCCACGGTGTGCTCACATGTGCGGTTTTCTCAGACTACATCCGGCAGGCTCAGAGGCTTTACGCTGAAGTGTGCTGCCCGGACGAAGGGCCTGCCTCGCGGGCACTGTGCCTGGCTGTACTGGGGACCTTAAAGGAAGCCTTGGAGACATCCCAAGGCTGTGATGCAAACTGCTGTGCCAATGCTAATAATCCTAAAGCTAATTCTTGTCTGGAGGCTAGTGCAAAGGGTATACGCTACCTGGAGGCCAGTGCCAAGATCTCTCCATATAAGCTAGCTCAGGCCATAGCTGGAGCACAGACACGGGGCCCGGGCGGTGATATGGATGCAAAGGAGTTTGAGAACGCAGCAGCAGAGCTCTTTATCACCCGGGTCAAAGTTGTGTCCTAGGTCTCTTTTGTATGTCTCATAATTTAGAGTGAATAATTATGTTCTGTGTACCTTCTCTAACCTCTAACCTACTGTTGCCTAAAGCTACTAAACACCTAAAACACAGACACACACTTTTCTGGAAGATTAACATTTTGCTTGATGCCTGTCACCTGCAGCGAGCAGCTGCTGTGCACTATGAAGGACAATCAGTTCCCTTCATGGACTAAATGTATTCCTTGAGATCTGTGTTGACCCTGTCTGTTTCCATTATTGTTTAGTCTTTGTCATGAAATGCACACAGATTAGAAAGTAACATCCAATACACCCCAAACAACAGTCCTGTAATGAGCACTCCTTTCTTTAACATAAAGATACAAGATAAAAGTTCTGTTTAAGTGTTTACGTGATTTCCCTAAACCCTTTGACAGGTTAAGCATATTTTAAACTGACCTTTCATGTGTTATTCTTCCACTGAACCTGAATTATAACATGTTTATTTCTGCTGTTTGATCAACAAGATGTATATTTATTATTGTTACTGCTTATGATTATTGTTAGTAGCATTAATTATATCAGTAACAATAACAATAACAGCATTATACCATAGCTACCATTGAGGATAACTACATCATGTTCTTGGCATGGACGGATCATGATAGAGCAGTGTTCTTTCCATCATTTTCAGAGGCACATTGCAGGTTAACTGCTTAACCTGCTGCTGTTGGTTGAAAACTACACTTGGACTTCATTATTTTCTTCATACTGGCATACATAGCGCTTCCTCAAACGTCCACTTGAGGCTGGCTACAAAATGAGTCAATCTCCATAAGCCCCCATGTTAAAATGTCCAACTTTACAGCAGAAATAAACACGTTTACAGCCTGGTACAAAGAACAGTTTTGGTCTCTATACCTACTTTCCCCATTCATGACAACTGTACTGATCGTGAGTCTTTATAAAACTCACCCATTCACATTATATTAAGGCTTTGATTGACAGGTGGGTGCCATCACAGGTGGCTTTTTTTGAGCAACCAGGTTTCATTGAGTCCACATCAGCCCCACCCATGCTCCATGCCATTGCCCGTTTTTAGATTAGCCAGGAGGCTCTAATCTGTTTTTGCACCAGCGATGGCGGTTATGATGTTACAATGGAAATGGTGAGTAATACTTTAATTCAGGGGTTCTCAATCTTTTTGGGGCCAGGGACCCCTTACAGATGAGAACATTTTCCAGGGATCCCCTCATAATACTCATGCAGATAAAAAAATGTTTACTGCCAAGTGCGTCCTCCAGTCCCGAGCAAAGTAACAGATTTACGTGGTGCGACACAATCATTTCAGGAGTTTTGAATGTCCTAAACCTAATGTAAGTGAGCGCTCTCCATTCATAATTATGCACTTTTTAAACGATGCACCATAACTTTATTAATTTATTCCTAATTTTTTCGCGGACCCCCAGCCTATGGCTCGCAGACCCCCGGGGGTCCAGTGACCCCAGTTTGAGAATCGTGGCTTTAATTAACAAGGAGGTGTACTGTAATGTCGATTACAGTGTGTTCAAATGTTAGACAAGAACAAGAACAATAAACAACACAGCAACAGGTTCCAATTGCTTAATGGGCGATTAAGGACACCATCATAGCAACAACAAGCACCATAGCAACAAGTATCATAGCAACAAGTATCATAGCAACAAGTATCAAAGGAAGAGCAAGATGAAAGCACGATAGATGAAAGAGAATCTATATAAGGACAGAAGGAGGAGCCTAGAAGACAAATTCTTATTTCCATTCCGGGATCAGTGAGACACTGCCAGAGTTCGGTTGAGACACAAACTTCTGTCACAGTTGAATACGTACCAATAATTCAAGAACACAGAATACAGAGAACAAACAACCAGCAGGAGAAAAAGGTGGACAAAATGGATTACAATTTCCAAGATGAATACTTACCTGACTGCGACCTGGAAAAATGGGCAAGTATGAAGTTAGATGACGAAACCTTAAAGCTTACCCATAGACCTGATAACAGAGTGACCATAAATATGAGCAAAGAGTCACTCAAACAATATTTAGATGATCCGAGTTATATGTATTGGGATTTTGAGATCAGCCAGTTAAAAAGAGGAATACGGAACCTTAAATATAAACTCAATGAAGCTCTGGCAATGAATGACCTGTCTGTAAAGGAGACTGACGATTTGAAACAACAACTGGAAGATCAGTCAGTGTTGCTGCAGAAAGCTCAGCATGAGCTTGAGCAGCAGACCTCCAATGACAACAACACACTGAAGACAGAAAATGAGGCCCTTGAAAATGCTTTGGCATTTGAGAGAAATAGAGTTGCAAACCTGGAACAGAAACTTTCTGCAATGGAGGAAGCCTTCAAGAAGCAAATGGAGGAAGCAAAGAGAACTTTCGAGCAATCTCACGCTTCACATGAAGCTCAACTGGAGGAGCAGAGGGCTGAAACTAGGAAGATTACATCTGCCCTGAAAAAGGCAGAGGATCTCCTAGAAACTCAGCTCCTGTGCCTCCAGGAAAAGACCTCAATCGTAGAAGAGACTCAGAAGTCGAAGTCTGTCCTTGCTGCTCAGCTTGAAGAGCAGACACAGATAAACAACACGATCGTGGATGCTCTGAAGAACACAGAGCAGCAGCTGTCCAATTACAGGACTGAGTGGCAAAAGGACAAAACATCCCTGATGCAATGTCTTCAGGCAACTTTGAAGGAAAAAGACAGGACTATGGAACTCACACGGGCCAAAATGGAGGAGCACAAAGACGAGCTCCAGAAGACGATGACTGCACTGAAAAAGGCAGAGGATCTCCTTGAAATCGAGCGCCTCTGCCTTCAGGATAAGACAATCCTCCTCGAAGAAGCCCAGAAATCAAACACTCTCCTTGTGGCTCAGCTTGAGGAGCAGAGGCAAGCGAATGACACCATCATGGCTGCTCTGAAGACGGCCGAGCAGCAGGTAGAAAGTCACAGATCTGAGTGGCAAAAGGACAAAGCGTCAATCGTCCTAGCCTCCGACGCTCTCAGGAAGACTCTTGAGGAAAAGGAGGCAGAGTGGCTCAATCAAGAAGTCGTCCTGAAGACTAAAATTGAAGAACTTCTGGCGTATATTGCCAGGAAGAAGAAGAAGTGGTGGAGAAAGTTCTTTCCAAATTCGAACATCACAAACACGGACGTACACAATTAACATCAATCAACATCTTGTGTACACCCAGCTGTCTCTCTTTGAATTGCCTTTCTCGAGGTTTCTTCCCAGGCGGAGTTTTCCCTCATCTTCTTAGAGAGGTTGGTCTGGGGACCTGTTTGTGATGCGAGTCTGGGTCAAAACAAAAAAACTAAACTAGGCACATGTCATCTCCGTGTCTGCGTGGGTTCTCTCCGGGTGCTCCGGCTCCCACGATTCAAAAAAAAGACTTTGAGCCACACGAATAATGTTGGCAAAACCAAAAAAACTTTAGGCGGCACATGTCATCTCCGTGTCTGCGTGGGTTCTCTCCGGGTGCTCCGGCCCACTGTCAAAAGACTTTGAAAAAAAAAAAAAAAAAAAAAAAAAAATCAAATGTTTTGTATGTATGTATGTTGAATCATGGTCATTGCACAGTATATTAACTTATCATGTTTTGTTGAGAGGGATTTGAGTGTAGAGAAGAGTTGTGCAGCTGGGAGAAACAAACATGATGAGAAAGACGAATAGATTTTTAATTCTCTTCTCCTTATGCCCTTTACTCACTGACACACGAGTGAGACCAGCACCAGTCCTGAAAGGAAGGCTTAAACTTGAACATTTAAATTTATTTATTTTTTTTAAAAGCTATATTTGCTATATATGTGACACAAGTCCGACTACAAACTGAAAGACATCTAAATGAGTCCAAACCATCAAATTAATGCTCACTCTGACAATCCACCAAACACAACTAAACATTATTAAGAGGAAATCTTTTTTAAATACATTACTGTCTATATATATTTATATGATTTATATCAACAATGAAATCCATTTACTGATTTATTTAATGTTCATATAAAACAAGTGGGTCCATTTATGTGACATATTAGAAATATTCGGATTTGGACATTTTAAGTAAAACACAAAATCAAAGTTGTCATAGATTTAGTTGACAAATCAGAGTAAAATGTTCTTTTATTTAAAAGAAAACTAATGTTCGCCATGTTTTTATGGATGAAATGTTATATAAATCAGGCTCTGAATGATATATGAACAAACCCATCTGAAAAACCTTCAGAAGCAGTCCCGGCCCTAACCAGTTTGGCGCCGTAGGCAAGATATAAGGTGGTGCCCCCCTTGCATCGCAGCACTGCCAATTAACATACAAACACACAAGAAACTGAATAGCTTTGTCTTTGACATTTTATTTTATTTTTAGAAAAACAAGTCACAGAAATAGGTAATGTACAAAAATACAAAAAAAGTGAAGTGAAGGTAACTGAAGTGGAGATAACTGTAGATGGCCCAAGACTGGCAGGGGTGGGATTCAGATATCACAACATCTGAAGAGAGAAGAGAGTATAGATGATACCAAGAATAAAATATAATGAAATAATAAAAATAAAAAAATCTAAGAGAGACATGATTTGATGTATCATATGCAATGCAATTATTTCTGATATGCAAATTAGATTCAGTTTTATTGTCATTACAGTGAACTGCTGATTAGCAGAATGCAAAGAAGGGTCCTGGATGGAGCATTTAGCATTTGCCTATACTGTTATCATAACAGGATACTCAGGCAAAATAGCAGCAGAAGAAACAAAAACATTTAAAAGACAAGAAAATATAAAACAATTAAAATAATAATTAAAAAAAACAAGAAAAAAAAACATGATGATAAATTACGTAAAAATATAGAATGATAAAATAGGTAGAAAACACACACTGCGAACGACCCATACACATTCACACACACACACACACCGCATCTTAGTAAGAGAATAAAAAGAATAATTAATATTAATAAATTTGAATTAAAAAGTTTAAAAAAAAGACATCACATAAAAACAAGTCTATAAAAATGTGTTTTAAGAAGTGATTTTAAAGAATTCACTGATTACTTTTGATGTACAATAGACAAAGTTTAGTAAAATAAACATTTAAATATGTATTTGGGGATTTTTATTTCCACTTAACTTAAATAAATAAATAAATAAAAAGACAAAAACAGCCCAAAATCTGAAAATTGACCACTGCCTGTAAAAACACTACTTAGTTTCGGCCACTAGATGGCAGCAGCGCTGACGTTTATAGACAGAGTCAGGGACAAACAAGAAGAAAGCGGAAGTCCACTAGCTGGTGGCTAACACATTAGCTCCACAGCTAACAGCATATTGAAATGACAACAGCTGCAACAACAACAACAACAACAACAACAACAACACCTGAGCTGCTGTGCACACGACACTCTTAGCGTCATAACTTGATGTTTCGTCTGCTGTCTCCGGGGCTGAACTTTGGGAGTCAAAATGGAGGAAGAGGAGCAGCTGCGGTCCTTCATGTTCCTCATGACTTACATGCTGCTGAAGCGCAGGAGAGACGTCAACAACGCGAACATCCAGAGGCGCACCGAGATCCAAACACGTATCAGACACCGACAGTACTTCTTCCAGAGACAGAGGAGGATGCTCATGGTCAGTCTCCCCCTCTCTGTCACATATGAATATATTTAAATATATATTACATTAGCATGCCGTACCAGATAGACTCTATTTTACGCAGTGGTGGAAGAAGTAAAAGTCCTGCATTCACAACAAAAGTACAAAAGTATGAGCAATCAAACTATACTTAAAGTATCAAAAGTAAAATGAGTCATTATGCAGAATGAATAGAATAGAATAATGTATAATTAGATTAGATTAGATTACATTGTACTTTATATTATATAGATTATATTATATTATATTCATCCCACAGCAGCAATAGAGGTGTAATATACAGAACAGAATAGAATAAAAAGGGCAAAAACAACGAACAGACAGAAGTATCCTTCGGCCTATACAATACACACACACAAAAAAACAGACGGGCAAACAACAATCAAGTGTACAGGTGTGCAAAACAAGTACTTTAAAGTAAAGTGGCCATAATGTAAATAATATTGCACATGGTAGAAATTGGAAAGAAAAATATAATACAGATTCTAAAAAATGTGGGGCATTTTTATTTGTATGGTCGGCCTATGAATTTCACCACAATCATACAGCATACCTTAACATTACCATACCATCATCCCACCGTACCATCACACCTCATTTGAATTTGAGAGACTGAATCTGCAAAGCCACCAGTAACTAAGATAAATGTACGTGAAATAAAAAAAAGTACAGTCTTTTTCTCTGAAATGAAGAGGTGCAGAATCACAGATTAACCTGTTAAGTGCATGTTTTTGGACTGTGGGAGGAAGCCGTAGAGTCTTCGAATGTCTTGTTTTGTCTGACCAACAATGCAAAAGTATTGAATTAGCAGTCATATAAATCATATCATATCTAATATCAGACATTGTTTTCTGGAAATTTGGACTAAAATCATGAATTTATTTTCAAAAGTGTTGCATATTAATTTTCTGTTGATCAAATAGTGGATTCATTAAATTATTGTTTTAGCCCTAAACATAAAATACCAAATAAGTTACAGTTATACCAACAACAAACATGAAGTAAAGCCAATATACCCTCAACAGAAATATCAACACTTTAAAAGATGTAAGACTTGTTCCGTGCACACAAAGGGTTTATTTCTTTAAAACTGTGCTCACAAATTTGTGAAAATCTCCTTTTTCAAGATAATCTATCCACCTGACAGTGTCATATTAAGATGCTGATTAAGCTGCATGATGGTGTGACTAAAGGCTTCTCTAAACACAATGGCACAAGTTTCGGCAGAGCTAGCAAAGACAGCTGGTTTGTCACAACGCACAAACTGTCAGGGAAGTGTCGTCCTCACCGGGGTCTTGTCTTGTGTGAGAGGATGCTCGTATTCAAGTGCGTTTTATTACCGTTTATTTAATATAATTAAATTTATCAGGTAGAATTTGCCTTTATATTTCTTTGTTATGTCTGTTATAGTCTCAGAGTCGCTCTCCTCTATCTTATTTAAAGAATTTAAATGAAATCTTTATTTTATTGTTGATCTTCTTCCCAGATGATGATAGCAGGAGGGATCCACTCCAACGTCCGCATCCGCACACGCCCCTGGACCACCACTCCGAGCACTGATTGGTGGGAGCGAGTGGTGATGACAGAATTCCAGCCGTCTGATTGGCTGGACAAGTTCCGCATGAGCCGGGAAACGTTCTTCTACCTCTGTGACAAGCTGCGGCCCCGCCTGGCTCGTCAGGACACCAGCTTCCGCCTGGCGCTGCCGGTGGAGAAACGCGTGGCGGTGGCTCTGTGGCGCCTGGCTTCCAATATCGAGTACCGCACCATCAGCACTCTGTTTGGCGTGGGGAAGTCCACCGTGTGCCGATGTGTTAGAGACATGTGTCACGCCATCGTGGCGCTCCTCAGCTCCATCTACCTGAGGCCTCCTAGCGAGCAGGAGCTGGAGGATTCGGCGCAAATCTTCTTGTCCCATTGGGGCTTCCCTCACTGCGTCGCTGCCATAGCAACACTCCACACAGCTATCATCACCCCGTCAAACAACGCATCTGACTACGCCAACCCTGCCGGCTGGCTCTCAGTGCTGTCTCAGGTAGAAGGTGCTGCTGTATATACCTGTTCGTTGGTTGTCGTGTGCCAGATTTGGACCTCTTACCTCTCTTTCTGTCTCTCTTGGTGCTTCAGGTGGCTGTTAGCGGCCAAGGGCAATTCTGGGATGTATGTGCCAGTTTCCCAGGTGGGACAGACCCGGTTGACATCCTGCAGAACTCATCACTGTGGGCCACAGCTGCAGAGGGTGGACTGTCACCTGCTCCACCACCTGTCTTTATGGGAAAACCACTCAGGTACAGTTAAAGTCAACAAAATGGTTGAGTCAGGAGCCGCGGTACTAAGTGTCACATTTTCACATTTCAGGATCCAATATGGAAACTTTCCACCTTGAGGAAAGAAGTAAATTGTCTTTTTTCTGGCCTTTCTCTTTCTATTGTTTTCATCCAGTCTGTGTCATGCTTAGATAAACTCCATTCATGAAATCTCAAATTTCTCCAGCAGTGACAACCTGCAGTGAAATATCTGTCTTCTTTTCTGTTTTATCAATGAAGGCTATGAAAAGTTGAGGTGAATTTAAATCGAGTCAATAAAAAAAGGATAGAATTAAAGGGAAACAATCAAGGTACAGTGTGATGAGGACATTTTAGCGCAGCAATAAGCACTACTCGCATAGAATCAAGTGACAGTTTTAGAGGAGGTGAGGTTCTCTGATACTCTCTGAAGAGCTGGAGGTCTTCAGGAGGTTTTTGAAGGTAGAGAGGGACGCCCCGGATCTGGTAGGAACTGGTAGCACGTTCCACCAACGGGGAACCACAGACGAGAAAAGGATTTCCCTGAGCATACGGGTGGCAGAGGCAGGCGTCGTTCATTGGCAGAGCGCAACAGTCGCGAGGTAACATGTGCCTGCGTAAGGGCATCCAAGTAGGTAGGTAGGTAGGTGCAGTACTGGAGACTACTTTGTAGGCATGCATTAGCAATTAGAGGTGTCCAGGTATCCGGTGAAGTTTGCTGAGCAGCGGGGTAACATGTTGAGTCTTTAGTCTCAGTTAATGCTGCCACCATTCTCCCAAACATGTTTGAATATTTGCAGGGGGGATCTATAGTTTACCTCCTCTAGTCTGAGCTGGTTAGGGCCTGTAATGATGCAATGCCGAGTGTTTTTAGGAGTGTGTGCTATAACTGATTGAAAACCATCTGTTGTGTCTAGGTACGTGCTGCTGGGGGAGGCCTGCTACCCTCTGCAGAGCTGGCTAATGAAAGCCTATCCTGAGGAAAAGGGCAGGAGGGCAAGCCACACAGCGCCGACAGAGCCACAGAGGCTCTTTAATCGGCGGCTCACCAGAGCGATGCGTGTGCCCGAGGAGGCGCTTCTGAGGCTGAGGGCACGCTGGCAGTGCCTGAGCAAGAGGAACGACTGCGGACTGGACGTGGTGCCGACCATGATTCTAGCTTGCTGCATTCTGCACAACATGTGCGAGTCCCACGGAGATGCCTTCAAGGAGGACTGGCAGGTGGAGGTGACCGAGGCTGAGAGCCCTCAGCCCAGACACAAGCAGCTCCTCTCAACCAGTATGGACCAAAGTCATGCTGAGGAAGTCCGACAACTCTTCTGTGACTATTTTGAACAGCAGAACAATTAAAAAAAGCTTCTACGCATAAAGACTGTTACTAAAACGTCCAGAAACATTTGTACTTGTACGATCTCAGTATACTTTTAGCTACACTGTGTTAACGTGTATTTTTATGCCTACTGTACCCAGGCAATGTGTCATATGAACCAGACATGGATAATGTAAAGCTTAAAGCTAAACCTGACGATGTAGACCTCAGCCTGTCAAACCCAATGACAGTATAAAGAACAGAGAGCGACATATGCGGTGCTGGCTGCCACTATGTTGGCCGTACTGGTTCTTCCGCCTCCCGGTTAATCTAAATATCAGTAAAGTGGTTCATTGGCAAGCAACTGAAATGTGTCTTTGAAGCACTTTGAAACACTCTGCGCGAGATGAATTAACCTCTATCTCTCTGCTAGGGGTGCAGGGGTATGCACAGGGTGGCCTCAGCGTGTCATCGGGCCACCCTTTAGGACCGCCCACAAAAAATCCTGGACTGAAATCTGGTGAAAAACTGTTTGAACCTCTAACTCCACATTTCAATAATATATCGTTCAGTCTTTTCACATGTTTTCAGCAACTATTTTCCAACATATTTAATGTCCTTTACACGGACTTTAATATAATTTGAACTGTTGCCATGAACGGGGGAAATTAGCTATAGAGACCAGAGCTGTTTTTTTTGTACCAGACTGTAAAGATGTTTATTTCTACTGTGAAGTCGGACATTTTAGTACGGGCGCTTATGGAGATTGACTAACTTCTGTAGCCAGCTTCAAGTGGCCACTCAAAGAATTACAGTTTATAGCACTTGTGTGTTGGATTCATTTCCCAGCTACGGAGGTTGCTCAAACCAAGTCTAAAAAATCATAACACATCCATGGGGAAAAAACAGTTTATTGGTACACTTCTTTACTTTGGTGCCAAAGTAAAGAAGTGTACCAGTTTTTCACATTTCAAATATATCAAATCAAATCAAATCAAACATGTAGCAGGAATCACAGCCTGAAGGGGCTGCTGGCATCGCCGTAGACCTTTTTGTATTCATCATGATATTGTGCTTATTTATTTTTATTATGCATCGTTGCATAAAGATTAAATCATTCAATTTCTTGGCTGTAAAAGTATTAAAACAGTTATGCTGTTAGATTTATAGATGGTTCAAATAAACCTTTTAAGAGTCAGAATCAGTGATGGATGGATGGATGGATGGATGGATGGAGCTGAGATGAGATGATGCAGCTCAGTTTATGGATGTGCAGATCCCACACATTTATTTTTTTGCTTCCTGCACTTATTGAATGAACGCTGTGCTGGTGTGAACAGATGTTATATGCAAGTGTGATCTAAGGCCAGAAGATGTCACTGCTATCACGGCACACGTCCACCACAATCGTCGCTAGTAATTTGTCTTCTGTCTGCTGCTGCTGCTGCTGCTGCTGCTTGCCTTATATACTGCAGGTTATTGATGAAGTGTGTGTGTGTGTGTGTGGGGTGATTGTGTAGTTATTGAACTGTCCTATGCCCTGATGATAAGGTACCACCCTGTGAGAAATCAGAATATTGCGCAGCATGAATTGCATTCCTAATTCATGCATATCTCTCTTAATGATACATATTTGGAGGGGGGGGGGTTGCATGTTCTCATCGACCTAACTTGTGCGCCCACAGTCGGTTTTTTAGATCCAACCCCGAGGACCCGCCTCGTTCATTCAATTGGTCTGTCACAAACCTGTTTCATGCAATTCTCCGTCTGTCACTCAACAACACCACCACCACAGTATCTCCTCCTCCTTTGCCTGGTATCAGACTGCTGCTAGTGGTGGTGGTGGTGGTGTGTGTGTATGTGTGCGTGCGCCGACCTTGTTCCAGGCAGCGACGAGCTCTTTACCCTCCTCCCGAAAAGCCAGCTGTTTGCGGGCGAATACATTTCTGGCAACCGGTCCGGCACGCATTTTGTATTTTTTTTATCCCCCCTTTTTTTTCAGGGCGGCGGCGGCGGTAATAACGGTTATATATATATATGTTTTTTTTTAACCGTCAAAATGAGTCAGGATGTGATGGGGGTGCTGCCCTGCTATCGCTAGCTTATAGGCGGACGAATTCCTTCGACCCAGCTCGCTGCTTCAATCACTGCGGGGCTGACACAACGTTAGCCGAGGCGTTGTTTTAAAGCGAGCTAGCGGGCGAGCGAGCTAGCCGTTACGTGTTAATTTAAGCCAACGTTTGCTTTTTAATGTAGTTACTTAGTGAACGGACGCATCGCTGCGGCGTGGATTAAGTGCAATAACTAGCTAAGTTATGTTAGCTCACTAGCGAGGACTACTATTTTTTTTTTTTTTGAAACTAGCGAGCTAACGTTGGAGGGGGGGGCAGAGACTGGCACAGATATCACAACCGTTACGGGTGGTTTGGATGTCGCGACACTGCAGCTTTGACGGATTGTGAGGATAAGATTGGACCAACAGTGACAAGAGGGGGGTTGATGATATAAAACAGGTATTTTAAGTAGCTATTTTAGCTGTATTTTTTTTAAAAAAAGGCAAGAGCATCTCGGGGAGGCCCCACCGTCCTCCTCCTGGCTCCCTCACCCCTGTCCGAATCCTCCCGTGATTTGCCCGTAGAACACCCGGGTGAAGTCGCAGTTGCTCTCGGCTAGGGGGGACAACTTGACAGCGAGGCCCCTAGCTAGTCTATCCCTACCTACCTACCTCCTCCCTCCCCGACCTACCCACCACCCACCCCAAAGTCCCGTCCGTCCGTCCGTCCATCCATCCATCCATCCGCCCGCCAGTCCGTCCAGCCCAGCCCGACAGACCACCTACCTACCTACCTACCTACCTACTCGCTTGTGATCGAAGCGAGTACCGGGAAAGGGGTGGGGGTGGGGGATTCAGGATAAGCTGAAACCGTTGGGAAAGCGTCTAAACTGGGCTGCCAAAAGCAGAGGGGATGACTCTGGAGTCCATGATGGCTTGCTGCCTGAGCGAAGAGGCGAAGGAGTCGAAACGAATCAATGCAGAAATTGACAAACAACTCCGCCGAGACAAGCGAGACTCCAGGAGAGAGCTGAAATTACTTCTCCTCGGTATGTGGCATCATTTTTAAATACATTTTTTTTTTTAAATATCTTGCGACGTTATGTGGGAGAAAACCTAACCTCCTTGGGCCTTGTTGGTAATGCTAGCAGATATGCTGCTAGTTAAGGGCTGCTAGCTGGACGCCTGGTGTCAGTGTGTGTGAGTAACATTATGGCTTATAATATCCTAAATGCGTGGCTTCGTCTGTTAGCTTTGTTGTGTTAAAACTGGTTAACAGGCTTGTCTGGGTAACATCTGCAACAAACAGCTTTTACAGTGTCTGTATTTATCCGAGCCGTGTGCATTTTTTTTGCCTTGTGTGTGTGTGTGTGTGTGCAGGCTCATTTTGGCCATCGAAGTTAACTGAAGATGTTCAACGTTTTACAGGCTAACCACATGCTTGTCAATGGGTTCAGGTTTGACATAATTGACCCTAAAGCTAATCAACTGTCCAGCTTCAAAAGTGCCACTGTGGTTTGTTGTTTAGTTAGTTAGCTGGTGGAGCTGGTTAAAAGGTGAAGATGGTCACTTGATAATGGAAGAAGCAGCAGCAGCAGCAGCTTTTGTTGCTTTCACCAGGTTGCATAACATTTGTACATCTGGATGAGGCTTCAGGTGCCTCAGCTAGACGTTTGCCAGTTTTATTAATTTATCAATTTCTCTTAATTATGAGTCTGCGCGGTGTCACAAATCTACCCTCTTCCAGAGGACACCGATACTGAGGGATTTGCCCCCTCATCCTGTAGTCTAGCTGAATAGGTTAGCTATTTTTATAGCTGGTGTGTGGGCAGGTGGGAGCTGCTGTTGAATAAGTTGCTCTGCACCGCATTGATTCATAGTTCTGTGGACACAAAAAGGAACAATAGGCTACGCTCTATCACAAATGTACTTTGCGTTGCTTTCAGAAAACTGTATTTTTGTCTGTGTGTGTGTGTGTGCTTTTTGCATCTTCTAACAGGCCAAACTTTTAACTACATGCGCACGATGTGACCTGGCAGCCACTTAAAACGACATAAGCGTGAAAGCTCCTTGGAAAGAGGAAGAAGGAGGGGAAAAAAAAAAGGTCCATTTTTAGGACAATTAGAATTATCTAGGTTGCATGCTTAGTTTGAAAACGTTTGCTCCCATTTCTCGCCCACCTAAAGCAGCCCTGGTTATTTGACATGTGTGTCTCCTTTCATTTCCCTGCTGAATACCTCAGCTCGGAGAAGTAGGCCACACTAGAGCCGTACCGTCGATGGGACATCTTCTGTTCTGTCATACATTTAAATAAAACTGCTTGTTTGCACTCGTTTCTACCTGGTGGCCAAGGTGAGCGGGTTGAGAGGGGTGTTTGTTTTTTTGTGTCGCAGCTTTGAAATGGTTTGTGTGTGTGTGTGTGTGTGTGTGCTGCAATCGTATTTCTCTTGCCGGATGATCAATGAAGGGATGGGTTGACTGACCGATTCCAGGATATTTTCTATTTTTAGGCAAGTATTTCTAGTGTATCTCTGACGTTCACAGCAAAAATGAAAGAACTTATCAAAGTGTCAGAGTGCGAAATCAGTCGTGGTGTAAGTGGCCCATCCGGTGTGAGTTAAGGCTGTCAGTGGACGCCCGGATAAGGATGTGTAAGGCAGGATTAGTGCAGGTCTTAATAGGCTTGGTTAAACACATCCGCTGCTCAGACTTTGAGATGTCACTGACTCCTATTATCCCCCCTCTGGCATTATTCTCAGGCCCGTGGCAACTCTGCCTCTCCTCACCTCACCTCACCGAGGAAGAAGACAACCTCTGCTTCTGAACGTTTAGCCACCACCACGTTCCATCGAGTGTATTTTAAAGAGGAGGCAAAGTGATATTGAGCTGCACATCGAGCACTTGACGTTTATCCATCTCAGTCGAATGTTGTGGGAGTTGTTCTGTCATTAGCTACCCTGCAGCTCGCTCTGCTACGCACAGGAGGATAGGTTGTACTTTTCAGGGGAGGCTCAATGCGACGCATACAACAGCTCCTTCTGGCCGAATATTCTCAGTTTTAGTTGAGTACATAATGTTTTACTGCGGACCGCTGTTGCTTTAGTGTCGAATTATTTTAGCGGAAGCCTGTGATTTGTTTTTAGGGTATCATAATTCAGCTCACATCGGAAGGATTTATTGCAGAATGAAACAATTAACTGATTGGTTTGTCAAAGTTAAATGATTCTGCAACAATCCTGATCATCATATTCAGAATTTAAGTCATTTATCATGCACAAATGCCAGTTAGGGTCTGCAGTGACGAGTTGCAGCTTTTATATCATTTTTAAATAGACTTATCAGAGTAATAATTGGCAGATTAATTAATTTGAAGCGGTCAAAACTCTAGCAACTGCTAGTGTTTCGGCTTGTTGTCATCAATAATTTAAAAATTCCTCACTTGCACTAGATTAGACACAGAAATTACTTGAAAAATTTCCTAAGATTTGTGCTTTAGCCCTCCCGTAAGTCCAAAATGCAAAGAGAATCTGTCTACAGTAATGCAGCATCGCATTTGAGAAGCTGGAACCAGAGAGTTTTTGCCACTTTTTGCTTGACGAATCACTTAAATGATGTTGATTATGAAAATAGCTGCTGTTTGACTGACTGATCTGCTAAATGTTTGAGCTCCAGATTGATTTAAGACCTACCGTCATTGCTGCTTGTAGCATTTCCCCCACCAAAGTGTTTTTCTCACACTAAATCAGGTCCGCCCTCCCTCTGTGTGTCTCTTCCCTTCCTGGCATGGTTAACGTTATGGCCTTTGCCAAAATAGCTATGTCTTGACAAGAGTTATAAGGTTTGGTTTAATTTTATGCCAGACACAGGCACGAAGCTTCCAAACTAAGAATACGGCGAGGGTAGTTTTGTAGGTAAACGCTGTAACAACCTCAAAGCTTAGCCACTTTGTCAGAAAATAACAACTCTGCCAGGGCTGCAGCAGTGCCCACAGTCTGGATGCCTGTCACTGAGGGCCATATCAGGCCATACCACCAGCTTCCTGCTCCCACAGACCAGTGGTTTGCCTCTACTTGGTCAAAACACAGTGGGCCAGGAGCTGTGGCCTTTGCTGCATCGGGTAAATTAACTGCTGGAGCGAGCGAACGGTCAGTAAAGTGAGATGGAAGGGCAAACGCTTTTTCAGGTTACCCAAAGTGCTGACCGAGGTAAACTATAAGCTTCCAGCCGAGATGTCGGCGTACAAGTTGGCGTTGGCTTTTTGTGAAAATGTTTTTGTTTTTTTTCATGAAATATGAGGAGGAGAATGTCTGGTGATTAGTAAAAAAAAAAAAAAAAGTCCCTCTGACGTCAGACAGGCATTTTTGGCCATCAGAGAACATGTCAGCACGGTCTTTAAGACGGAGACTGGGGCAAAAGTTGGCTCAACGGATGAAATGTTGTGGATAACTTGGTAGCACACCATCCCAGACGGAGGTTTGACGCACAGCCGCTTGCCAAGTCTCTCGCTGACTGGATTGTTCTGGTTGATCCTCCCTGTCTCAGCAGCATGTCTCGTTACCAGGTTAAGACATCCTTCAGAGGAACAGTGTGATTGAACCAGGAAGAGGATCAGGGGGTTAGGCTCAGATGTTTATTGCTGACCTTCCTTCTCTTGCCAAGCCGTCTTATTTTGATCATATATGGCAATAGGGATGTTCAAGCTCTACTCCTCAGTGGTTGTGTGTGTGTGTGTGTGTGTGTGTGAGTGCGGTACTTTTAATGCCAGTGAATGTGGAGCTATGTGGACAGCCGGAGTTATCACTGAACATCCTGGTCAGATCTTGCATTTTTAAATATGGAAATCATTATCAGACAGTCCTTTTGCAATATATGAGAGTTTAGAAAGTCTGGTAACGATATATTGGCTGATATAGATTTATATAAACGTATTAAATACCCTAAGAATTTAAGATAAATAAGGTTATTAAGAAATTGTGATGAAGATATGAACTGAGCGAGACGTTCTTACAGTCTCTGTACTGCAGCGTCTTGTTTCTTATCTGTGTATATATATATGCATCAGCAATAATATATAAACAAGCTCATAACAGCCAATGTAACGGCCCAACCTCAGCACACTTACCTGTCACTTATTCCCAATATAGTTTATGGGAAAAAAGACCAGAATGTCTTGCTCTTTTGCACCGATACAACGCCAGAAAACACTTGGACAACCGTGTTGTAGCTTTCGGAGCACACGTGGCCGTGATCATCGTTCAGTAAGATGCGTCTGTGACTTGAGATTTTATATGAACATTAATATGTTCTCTCTGGTCTCGTTTTCTGTAGTAGGGCAGACAAAATGATACAACTACTAATACTACTACTGCTAAAAAGAAACTCTCTACTTGCAAGTGTTGCCCAAAGCTACTCTCCAAGTATATTTAAGGCCAAGCACTTTTCCTCTGGAACCGGGAATCTTCAGCACTCTTCTTTTTATAAGAATAAATGATTGTATTTTGGGGTCATCGAAGGCCTTTTTTATTAAAAAGTCGACAGCAGAGAGACATGGGTGGGTGATATGTGACTAAAGGTCCTCAGTCAGTCTCAAACGGGAGATGTTGCAGTTCATGGTCAGCACCTTTTTAAACCCCGATTCCTGATTGGATGTGCGTACTAGAAAATGGGGCAAATACTGTTTTGTATTTAACGTCTTAATCTATGCTGGGACTAAATATGTGCTGGCTTTGTTGTGCAACAGTTTGTTTTTGAGTTCCGCGTATTAAAATATCTGTGCCCATCGTATATGACAGCCATGGCCAACTATGTATGTGGTTGGATATTATATATTTTGTACTTGAAGAATGAATAAAAACTGTATATTTTGGGGGAGGCCCGAGGCCTTCAAGATACCCCAACGGTTATTAGTGTTTGATGAAACTCTGAAGAAACTAAAATGAATTTTATTTATCTAATCTTCTGTTGTAGTTCAAAAGACCCGAAAATTGCATTTATAGGAGAATCCGTGCGCGCCCATTTCTTTGGGTTTCATCATGGTGACGAGCAGGTTCGAGAGCCTGTGTGGTCACGTCTTCTGTGCGAGGCCCTGGAAACACTTTGTGCGCTACTCGAGTTTGTTTAGAAACGTCGTGTTATGGATACATTAGCGCGTGCTCGAGGTGCCGTATGTAGGACCACGTATGGGATCGTGTCTTGAAGCTGCTCGCGGCAGGTTTAAAGTGGTATCTGTCTCACTGAATCCAATAACCAGCGGTGAAATAGGATTATTTATAATATTGGACTGCACATATTTTAAATGTCTTGATCTCATTCCAGGTCATCCGTTAATCTTGGATACGTCCATCCAGACTTTGAGTAAATGTTCAGACCTCACCTCAGCCAGCCTTACACACACACACACACACACACACACTCTCTTTGTCTCTCTCTATGATACGGTGTCTTTTACTCAGTTGCTTATATTGCTCACTAGTGTACAGATGAACACACACGCACACATACACACACACACACATACATTCTTAAATGGGGTCATGGCTGGTCCTCTGGAGATATGGGGGTGAATGAGGCTAGATGGTGACTGTCCCACATACCGCTACTTGCTACCCCAGTCCCCAGACAGGACAGGGGGCGGACGTGGCCTGCCGCTCTGTTCGCTGGCAGTATCGCCAGGCCCTCTCTCTCTCTCTCTCTATTTCTCTCTCTGTGTGCTGACAGGGTGGCATGTTCATTCCTGTTTACTCCCACCAGCTGCCACGTACAGTAAAGCCCACATGTCTCTCTGTGATCGCACCCGTTTCAACTCCCATCACTTCCATCTTTCGGATTCGGGTTCGATCCGAACGGTAGACGATGCTTACGCTTGGACATCAGCGCGACGTGCGTACATGCGTGATAAACCGTGCGTGTGCGGACATGGAGCGATGCTATCTTGCAGAATCTCCATGGTGAGACTTCCTAAAAATAAGTGCCACGGCTTAAGAAATAATGTCAACATCTAGGATTTGGCTGTTTTGCTGCTGCTTGCTCCAAATTATAAAGCCTGTATTTGATTTCTTTTTTTTCCTTTTTCTTTTTCTCACCCACACCCACTCGACCAGAGCAGCACTCGATGCATACTCGCTGGTGAACAGACAAAGCCTCCTAAGGTGGTCCTATGAAGGTGTGTGTGTGTGTGTATAATGTGCAGTTTATGTTATAGCATGTATATTCAATTTACATCTCCCTCTCACACACACACACACACACACACACAAGGAGCACTCAGCACATGCAGAGACATCAGCACAAAGCCGTAGTGTTGTGGCTACATCCTGACAGCAAGCAACACATGTTGGAAAGCTGCAACAGCACTGAGAGAGTCTTCTTTCCTTGTGTGTGTGTGTGTGTGTGTGTGTGTGTGTGTTCGGCTGGAGTCCTTTGCTGCATTGCCCAGGCCGTTGCAGGAAAAGGGAAAAGAAAATGGGCCATCGCAGCGAAGGTAACATCCATGCCTTGAGGTTGACCACAGGATCCGTGTGTGTCCACAGTTGGTTAGGCAGCTGGTGTGTGTGTTGTGTAGCTCCAGGCTGCCTTGGCTCAATCCCTTTCCTTTGTACGCCTGAAAGAGGCCAGTTTCCAAGATGAATTTAGTGAAAGATTTAGACCCACGCTACATTTCGGTTAGCCTTGTGACTGCCTGATTCATACAGTATCTTTCCAGGACGCTGATAAAAAAGGCTAACACCTGCCTCGTGCCAAGTTTGAGGTTTTCATAGTACTTTAACCTCTGCTGTGTCTATGCAAATTCCCCCTCTCTCTGCTGAGATTGGATTACCATGCACCGCCTGAAAGGACAGTTTAAAAAAAAAAACAACGACTAGATAAGCAAACACTGTTCATACCAATGCACTGTTACATTTGTGTGTATTTGCATGCAGGTTAACCGCGATGCCGATAATCCCCACCTCTCGTGTTCATGGAAAGCTGAGACAGACATTTGCGCAGAGTGGAAGCCTGAGGCTTAGACCGGGAGGCTCGTGCACGAGGCCTTTAGTGGCCACCCATGCCTGCATGTGAAGCCTGATGGAAGAAATGTAGGATATGAGCAGACAGTGTAAACAGAGCAAACCCTACAACACACACATAACCAGATAGACTGACAACCTATGTGTCAAGTCCATCAGGTGTTGTGTCACAAGCTGACATCAGTCGCATTATGTAATGGATTATGAAAGCTAGCCTGGCAACGCAGGATACAGGTGTAGTGTTTGGTGGATAGCTGTTGCTATTTACATACTGCTTTCATTTCACTAGTTCTTCCTAATTTGGCCCATTCAGTGCACATTTTAATTTTCTGCTCATTGTTGTCGGGTTACCCCGGATCGAGACTTTCTGTTCCAAGAAACACACCAGCTCCGCAAAAGACCAGCGTCGGTGTGTGGGCTGTGTAGTGTATCTTGCACTGTTGCATTGGGGCATAGCTCTCTCTCTCTTTCTCTTTCTCTCTTTCTCTTTCTCTTTCTCTTTCTCTTGTCTTTTCCTCTCTCACACACTCGTAGCTACCTGGAACAGAAAGCGTTATCAAACCCAAGTAGTGTGTGCGCTCTATTAAAAGGTGACCTCCTTTTTCTAGGTCATTACCAAAAAAGAATGGATGGATTCTAGTTATGGATATCCAAAATTCTTGACAGAGAGGGATGAGAATGGAGAGGCATATTTCTAGCCTAAAGGGAGAGAGGGGAGGTTAGGAGGGTTGTGTCGAAAAGGAGGAGGAGGAGGAGGAGGAGGAAGGAGAGAGAGAGAGAGAGAGAGAGAGAGAGTGTGAGTGTATTTGTGGGGAGAAGCTGGTGAGGGCATGCAAATGGTTGTGGCTGGTGGTGGTGGTACAATCTGGAGGGGGAACGGAAGACAGAGGCTCGTAGTGTGTCGTCTGGTGAAAGAGGGACACGACAGTTAAGAGAACAGAGCGGAGGGAGATCTTGTGACGGGGGTCACGAGAAATAAATCAGACATCAAGCCGAGAGAGTGATCCTCTCTCGCTCCTTCGCTGAAGCAATCACTACTAGGACACTAATGCCGCAGCCCGATACAAAGAATGCACTCTCTGTGCTTGTTTTGTTAACTGGACAATCACAGTTTTATTATTTCGTAGGCTGCAGCATGCAGCAAAAAGCACTGAATCATGCAGGAGAAACTATAAAGGTCTAGTTTCTGTTCTCCAAAGTTGTTTTGTTGGGAGAGAAGATGGACACAGTGTTGAAAACCCAGATTTTCTATCTGAGATTAAGGCGTTTCTTCCTGCATCAGTGGAGAAGCTGCTATCTCTCCCAACATTTTTACAGTCCTTGGTGTTAGGAACCCCCTGGTACTGACCTCAGACCAGCTTTTTTTTTTTTTTTAACCCCCCCCCCACACCTTCTCCCAAAGACTTCTCCGTGGAGCCAAGGCCCTTCTTCTCTGTGGTACGCCAAAAGATGAAGAGCACAGAGCGAGCCTGAGGGGTCCACAGATATATTTACTGTCTGCTACGAAAGAGAGGAGAGAGAGAAGGGGCGGATGGGAGGGGTTAAGGGAAAAAAAAGAAGAAGAAGAAAAAAAAAAAACAGGAACGAAAAAAGAGAGGGAGACAGAGGAGGGGTTGCTATGGTAACGGAAATATGGCTGCTCTTCAAAAACCTTGAATGTAGGTGGTGAGATGAGTGTGTGTGTGTGTTGTTTTTTTTTCCTCCTCGTCTTTCCCTTTCAGTTTTGCAGATATTATGGATGTGCTGGATCTCTTTTGATTTCACCGAGGACTGAAATGCCATCAGCTCTTTTCTTTTTTTGTTTTTTGTGTGTGTGCGTGCGTGCGTGTGGCCTGAGGGTTGTGTTTCTGGGCTTGCAGAACATAGAAAGCAAGTGTGAAATGTGGGTTAGGCCTAACAGACCCCCCCAACAACTAGAAGGGGAGGTGGGGGGCTTTATTTGGCAATCACTGTAGGTCCTGAAAAGCTTAAAAACTCATTACACAGATTGCTATTTTTTTTCCCCCACCCTCTCGCTGAAATCAAGCAGGGTTTGGTGCTTTTTTTTTTTTTTTTATAAAGAGCTTTTAATCCAAAGCCTTTTCTTGGGCTTCTTACCATATGTGTAAATCTGGGAACTGGACACCACTTGAAAAATTGCGCTGATCTCACAGCCAGATATGGACTCAGGAGGGCAGAGGAGGATCACTGAAGGAATGCAGCCTTTTGACAACGACCCTGCCGTCACCTCCTGGCAGAGGCGGTTTAGTGTTAGATCTTAAAACAAGTTGCCTTGATCATCTTCATTAAATTAGCTTGTATCCCCCCCCTCCCCCACACACACACACACACACACCCACTCCCCACTCCTTCTCACTCTCCCTGAAAACAAGTTTGATCTGTTCTCCGTCCAAACTGTGCGATAACACGCACGACAGAACGCACCGCAACCAGTCCAATCAAGTTGGAATTTCGTAACGTGTACGGCCACGCTAACTGAATAATTACCCCTTTGTGCTGATTTGCCTAGCTGAACATCACATAAACAAACAGACAGCAGCACGTTCGTGGATCTCTTTAACCAGCTTCAAAGTCTTTTAGTCATTTCTGCCTTTTTAAATGAACCATCTGTCTCGGGTCACAGCTTTGGCTTGTTGATTGGAGGATATGGAAACAAGCGTCTAATGCGAGTGGGCAATATGAATATAATCTCTATCACAGTGTAGAATTAGTAAATGCTTATAAGTAAATATCGATTTGTCAAGCCTTGTAAAACACGCCGAGCAGAGGAAAGACGGCTGAAGTGACGATAACGTTACTCGACAACTCATTACATTAAAGTGCGATAAAAGCCTCCAGTGATACACTGATAACGTTTTAAATCTGAAATGTTGTTAAGTAGGTGCATTTCGCTTTTTGTTTTCACAGCGGATCTTTCAGCCTCGTCTCGTCGGGTCAACTTTCTCTATTCTCATTGTGTGATAAGCAAGCGGTGAGCTCCGTGGCTTTGAAATGAATGAAGTGCTAAAAATTGCAACTCGCATAACATTTCAAACTCCATAAGCCTCCATATTCACTTCACAGCCTGGTACAAAAAACAGTTTTGGTCTCTATAGCTAATTTCCCCGTTCATGACAACTGAACTAAGAGTGAATGTTTATAGAACTCACCTGTTCAAATTATATTAAAGCTTAAAGTTATGCAGTGTGGCTGCTTTGATTGACAGGTAGGGGCTGTTACAGATGGCTTATTGATAAAGGCAAAATGACACGATCGCATTGTTGTGATGTCATATAAAAATCCAAAATTACCATGAAGCAGTCCGGGTCACTGTTACTGAAAAAGATGTATGGTGTGATCGGTGCTCGTTGAACTTTGATCTCTCTCGCTGCACAGATACATGACTGTAATTGGAAAGCGCCCGGACTTGATCCTGTGTGTTTATGAAGAATGCCATCATTCTTTAGATGTTTTCTCTGAACTCCATCTCTTTCTCGGAGGCAGAAAAACACTCCTCTCTTAGTTTCCTGGCATCCTTGATGAATGAATGTAACAGTACTGTACTTGTAGACTGTAAGGCAAATAATACTGAAAAGTGCACATCTTACCAGAATGCTTTGGTTTGTACGCTCTCCCCTTTTTGTCTAACACAGTTGATATTTTGAATGTGCCGTCTCGACGCTTTGCCGCACGCTCTCCCTCTCTCTAACCCCGCGCCTCCCTTGTCCTGTTCAGGTACGGGAGAAAGCGGCAAGAGCACCTTCATCAAGCAGATGAGGATCATCCATGGAGCCGGGTACTCAGACGAAGATAAGCGAGGCTTCATCCGGCTTGTTTACCAAAACATCTTCACCTCCATGCAGTCCATGATCCGTGCCACCGAGACCCTTAAGATCCCCTACAAATTTGAACAGAACCGGGTAAGGACTGACACACACACGTTTTTAAAGGTGCGACGTGTTCAAGTATTCATATAGTAATGGTATGCCATGGGAACAGGCTGCGTTCACAATCAGAAATAGGCCATGAGCCGCAGCCAGACTTTTAGTCCTCGACTGTTAGTCGCTATTTGTACATAGATGTGCCTTTTAATACATTCAAATGGCTGAAAGTGAACTAGTTAGCAGTGATGTGGGAACAATACGACTACATAATTATAGTCTATTATTGTATGCTACAGTGGTTCTCAATTCCAGTCCTCAGAGCCCTGCTGGTCTTTTATTGTCAACCTCTAATTGAGGACTGATTTACACCTGGGATGAAGGTGAATGTAGTCCGCTACTCAGTAGGACAGATTTCCAGCGGCACACTCCTTCACCAAGGACTGGTATTTAGACTTTCTCGTCTGCAGCACGAAGGAGCAGCACAGTCACCTCAATATTGTGGCAAACAGATGTCACGTTACATCAAAAGTGCCTGGCACGGTGTAATTTAGAGCCACGAATATTGTCAAAGAAAGTCAAAGAATTGATCAGTTTAAAACCGAGTGTCTAACAAAGGCGGCTGTAGTGTGACATCGGTTATGTTTATGGTGTGTCCTAATACATTTCAGAAGACAAACCTTTAAGCTTTAAAGGTGAGAAATAGCTTAATTTATAGCCCACATATCTTATCAAATTACAGTTATGAAAGCCTTAAATAGATGGGGAGGGTATGCACAGCTCACATGCTGTAGTGTCTGTCATTTCGGTATTCCTTTCTTCTTAAGGCACTCTATAAATGTCAGCTGCTCTATTATCAACTTACAACCTCTTCATATTTTAGAGTTAGATCAACTGTTTTTAGGTCGTTCCCTGGGAAGCATCTCGAGGTGCACAAGAAGCACTGATGCATTTGTCTAGCAGCAACATGATCTTTGAAATAAGTTTGGATATGTGGGCGGTTGGGGTCAGCCACCAGGTCCAAGCAGAGACCTGACAGATATCTCAAATATCATCAGCTGTAAATTTCAAGAAATAAGTAACTTGAGTCTGTTTCTGTTTGCCCTGCCGCCTCCCTCACCGCTGTGTCCCATTCATCGTATGCAACCGGCTCTTTAATCTCACCTTTCTGTCGTATTTCCAGTCTAATGCCATGCTCGTGAAGGAGGTGGACATCGAGAAGATCAATGGCTTCGACCAACCTTACATCACGGCTATCAAAACCCTGTGGGCAGACCCGGGGATCCAGGAGGCCTATGACCGCCGCAGAGAGTACCAGCTCTCTGACTCCACTAAATAGTACGTCTGTGTGTGTGTGTTTGTGTCTCATTAGGTATGATGTCTGTCTGGGATTTAAGAATGGTATTTGTGTGACTGTCTGTGACACAATGTGCGCTTATGTCATGTATGTCTGTGATGCTGGTTCGAGATACATATTTATCAACGCTTAACAACCCTGTGCTCTTCTTTTATCGGATATTTAATGATTTGATTATGATCTTTAATCTCATCTGTGTGGCAGAGAGTTGTCTCCGCAAATCAAGACAACAGGGTGCAGAGTAATTAGCGTGTGTTTGGGTGTGTGTGTGTGTGTGTGTGTTTCAGAACCTATGCAGGGCAGGGCGGCACGTTAGCCTTTTGTCCACACGTGACACAGATTTCAAAAATTCGGCCTATTTCACAATCTGGCAATCTCGCATGAAAAACGTGTGCAGGAGCCTCTGTTTGGTGTTTAATAGTTGGTTATTGTCCACCGTGGATGTTTATCTGCAGTGTATGATGATGTTAGACAATTTGTTTGTAGTGCAATGTGTCATTGGGGGTGCTAACAACGGAGGGGACTGGGTGAAATGATCTCAACCGGCTAATAGAGAGCAGAACAGACACTTGAAGGCACGATCCTGCCTTTGACGACACTGTGTGTATTTAAAAAAAAAAAAAGGCTCTTAAGTATGAATATACTCAGATAATAATAAACAAATCATTCCACTGCATATATGTACAGATTAGCATTGTATCCTTAGTTAAGCTGCGTGTAAATGCCAGTGTTACCACATAGAAAAACACACGGCTAAGGTGTGTTTGCACAGTGTTGTAGCAAATGTGTCTGCCTCCTGTTTGCCACAATTACATTGTGATAATATGTGACCCCAGGCTAAATGGCCAAAGGCTCTTGACTCACTTTCTCGTGCCCCCTGGTTGTGGACTTGATGTACTACACCTTAAGTCAGCATATAAGCAGGTGTGCTTGCTATGTTTAGGAACACACGTCTTTAATGGTAAATATGTAAGCTGTGTAATTTTTTTTTTTTTGCGTGTGATTGAGAGAGATGAGTAAATGATTGAATATGTTATCCACACTGCTGTGATGTATATCTCCAGTTACCTTAGCGATATAGACCGTGTGACTGCGGAGGGATACGTTCCCACCCAGCAGGATGTGCTGAGGGTCCGTGTTCCCACCACGGGTATAATAGAGTACCCGTTTGACCTGGAGAACGTCATCTTCAGGTACCGCTCTGGCACCGGGACTGCAGCAGCATCACCGTAGCTAGAGGACAGAAACCACTGATGACTTACCAGGATGTTAACAACACGGATCAGGAATGTCAAAAATGAACCCCAAAAAAAAAAAAAAAATGAGCGGATGATTTGTGTAAGTGTATCTCAGTAGCCCACAATTACAACAGAATTACAAACTCACATTACTATGGCGGAAGCACATGTTGCTTAGCGAGAGCCAATTTGTCTTGAATAGAGCCGGTTGTTCTACGGAGAGAAATAAAGATTACGTTGTACTGAGATCAAATGAGCCTGAGGGCCACATCGGTTAACCTGATTAGATATCAGTGGTTTGTGTTCAGAATTGTGCTGAGGTTCTGGCTCCAGGATAATAATAATAATAATAATAATTAAAAAAAAGATATGCTGCACTGAAGCATGTGGGGAGCAGTCACCAACCAGATGAAGAAGGATTAGACAGTGATGTCAAAGATTCGTTACAAAATCAGCGAGGCAATTTTAAAATTTAATTTCCCTTTTTCATATTTAATGTATTTCCAGTCATCCTTGATAGCATCGGTGTCCGAACCTTCTTTATCTCATCCAGGTGCTGCTGTCTCCGCTGCTGAAGTCACTGCTACTACTGTCACTGATGCCACCTCACTGTCTGCAACATAATCCACAACCTACTTGACCTCACTGCAAATTGTTGCCAGTTTAAAAAAAAAAAAAAAAAGAGAGTCCAACTCACAGATGATCTCAAAAGTCCTCCATGGTTTATGGATGGGAGAGTGTTGGTGGAGCAGTGACACTGACTAACACCCTCTTTGTTTTCCTGAGATGTGGTCTTTTTCTGTGAAGCTTCCTCAACAGGACTGATCCACACTTCCTGGAATGGCAGTGGGGCGGCGGCGGCAGTGGGTGGGGGGTATGCGGTAATTGCCTGTCACGCTTTATATAACTGTTTTCCCGTCTCTTTTTCTCTTTATCTCTCCTTTTTTTCTCCCCCTCCCTCCTCCACCGACTGGCCTGCCTGTAGTTATCTTTCCGATCTGGATCGTATTGCAGATTCCAACTATCTTCCCACTCAGCAGGATGTGCTCAGGGTGCGCATCCCCACTACAGGAATCATAGAGTACCCATTCGACTTGCAAAGCATCATTTTCAGGTAGAAAAGAAGCCTGTTTTGGCTCAGTCCCTCCCTCCTTGTTATGTCGTGGCTCCATTAACCCATATGTCATCGTGTGTTTTTGTCCAAAGTCCCAAATAAACCATGTTTTTTTTTTTTTTTTTTTTTTGTCCTCCCTCATTTAATCTGTGACTTTTTTAATTCATGACACTTGACCAATCAAAGAAATGAACAGCCTGCTCATAGCCCTACACTTTCTTTTTACCTCTTGTTACCAACAGCAATACACCACACATAATACAACCCCCCCTTATGAACACAAAGTCCTACATACTGGTGCCCGGTCTCTGTAAATGGGTCACCTCCTCTCTTCCTCCTCTCCTCCTCCTTTCCTCTCCGGCTGGCAGAAGAAACGAGGTCGTCCTCTCCGCGGTGGAGGAATGTTATTTTTGGGCAGCAGGTCCTGCAGGGCCTATATTGGCCCTGGGTCTCTGTGGACCATGGTGGACTGGGCCACCACAAGGGGGCAGCCTTGCATTATGAATCGTACCAGATTTGTGCAGCTTTTCTCTGAGACCACGCTGCACCTGGTCTGGAGGCTCGCACCTGTGCATCCAGAGGTGGACCAGAGTTTGGAATTAAATTGTACTCAGGCTATTTATATATTAGCTTGACATCAAAGGTGCCTGACAGGAAAGATTTTAGAGAATCGGTCGTCACAAATGAAGGCTTAATGAAACTGGGACCTAAACTCCCTGACGAGCGAAGGGTGACCTTGTCAAGGAGAAGCTCAGGAAACCTTCTGAGGATCCACACATGTATCAGTCAGTATTTGAGCCAGCGTTGCTCTTCATGAACGGCTTCAGGCCTCTGTGCTAAAGTCAAAGTTTTTGCTCAGTTAGTTGTTAGTCCATCTCTTACATATCGTACTTCTTGAGATGCGATTTTTCTGAGCTTGTAGCTTCTCATTAGGTTACATAGGAGACGTCGTTCTGCCATGAAAATGATCCCACCATCACAGGTGCCCCTTGTGTCTTTCAAAAACATGTCAGCTCCTGCCTCCTGTCCTCTGCCTGTCCTCTATCTTTTTGTCCTTCATTTCACGGCCCTCCGGTTTCCTCGTTTGTCTTCTCCAAGTGCTCAAAGCTCGACTTTCGTGTGGTGCTTTATCACACACACCAGGAAGGCTGAGGAAGCTGTCTGGTAGAGAAATTAATGCGTTAGGACCCTCCACTTTCACCGTATCACATACACAGAAGCACAGGCTGATCTAGTATCAGATGTAACGTTGGCTGCTTGTATAATAAGATGAATGCCACTGAATTTAAGAATACTTGTAAGATATTTGTATTTCCCGCTGACACAGAGTTACCTGTGTATGACAGCTTCTATCTTAAACTATAAAACCCAAAGTTGAGCCACACCGGTAATTCTAGTTGTACATTGATTTGAGAATAATCGGTTGTTCTAAGCACACACAGTATTCTGAGATGGGGGCAGGAAGAGGGATATTATGCAAACGTCTACAGATAATACCCATTTAGCTGTGAAAACGAACCTTTTATTTGTACCAATCAGATTCTCATTCATCATCTGCGGAGAAGCTCCAAATAGCGGACGTAGAACTAAAACAAATTGTGACTTTTCCTAAACTGAGTGGCATTCGCTTAACAACTGATCCTAGATCTGTCTTAAAGGGATAGTTTGGGTATCTTTTGAAGTGCGGTTGTATGAGTTACTTATGCATAGTCAGTACATCACCTACAGTAGATGGTAGTCAGCATGGTCCCCAGTTTGGACAGAGATCCCCCATACAAGGAGCACTGTGCTGTGGACGGGGTCAGCAGAGTACGGTACAACGCGGCTTCACCTTGACGTCAGACAGCCTTTTTCTTTGGCATTAACCGCAGAACTTCCACATTTGTACGCTTAAGCTCAACATAGGTAATACACTAACTATGCATAAGTACCTGATGTGACCCCACTTCTAAATACCTGAACTATCCTTTTTAGATCTGCACGTTTCCTCTCTCTGCAAAACTCGTGGCCAACAAGCCGTGAATTCGCTTCATCCTTGAATCCATCACGTGTTTGTTGTTTTTTTCAGTTAATAAGGACTGCAGAATAGTCTGTCTGCTTTTTTTTAAACAAATGATCAGGACCCAAAATAAATGATAGTAAAAATATGCTATCGTGGGTCCCAGGATGAGACTATATCTTTATTTGGGTCATGTGCTGAAAATGTTTAAGCAAGATGTACACCAGAGAATATCTTTAGGACAAATCTGCACAGAAAAAAATTTGTTTCTCTGTTATAGTTCTGCTATACAGACCTTTTTTTTTTTTTTTTTTTTTTTGCACAAAGCAGTCAGTACATTTGTAATGTTAAAGATTAAACGAGCTTCCTTGGTGCCAGCAGTTATCGTGATGGATTCAAGACCTTAAAAAACAAAGTACTGTCCTTAAGGCCATTCCAGGACATTAATCATTTCCTAAACACTGAGCGCTGTCTGTTATTAAACAACCATGAGATATGAGATAATGTGTTTTTCCATCCTCCTCGCTTCTTCACTTGTTTTCCATCATCTTCACCTCCGTCCTGCCATCAAGGATGGTGGACGAGGGGTCAGAGGTCAGAGAGGAGGAAGTGGATTCACTGCTTCGAGAATGTCACCTCCATTATGTTTCTCGTGGCGCTGAGTGAGTACGACCAGGTCCTGGTGGAGTCGGACAACGAGGTAGGTCGATATTGTGCCCACACACACACACACACACACACACAAGGAGTGTAACATTTCGGCCTTTATGTGTAGTGAGATGCATACATCTCAACCGGGTGCTTGAAACTAAACAACGTGACTCTTCTGTTCCCCCTCTGCACCAGAACCGCATGGAGGAGAGTAAAGCTCTGTTCAGGACTATCATTACCTACCCCTGGTTTCAAAACTCCTCCGTCATCCTCTTCCTGAACAAGAAGGACCTGCTAGAGGAGAAGATCGCCTACTCACACTTGGTGGACTATTTCCCTGAGTTTGACGGTGAGATCACCTATACGTTGGTGTGTTTGTGTGCTGACTAATTTTTGCCATTGCTAATCTAGCAATGTACAGTTGGAAGTCACCCCCTCATATAAATGAATGTGTTATTCAACAGTCAAAGCAGTCTCTCAAATTGATTATGACTGAGATCTTTGCAAGAAAGAGAACATTGTAGGAAACCTCTGTCGATTATCTAACCGCAATATCAATTCGTTTGTCCCAGTATAACGCTGATTGTGTAATAGTGTGATATGGACACAGATTCAAGGGAACAGGGAACAGCATTTTGGCTGACAGACAGAAATTTTGCAATATATGTAACAGAGGGAGGATATTTTACAGTATAACGATAAACCTTCAAAATAAATGGGCTTCCAACGCGTCCTGGAAATGATTATTTCCACGATATTCAGGAGGTGCTCAAGGAATTCTCAAGGAGTTTTTAGCACTTCCGCGGCTTCCTTTCCCAGCACCAGAGGTTGCCACTGGACGAGGATAGGGTAATGTATTAAATGTAATCACCACCACAGTTACCCTGTCATGCTGTGGCAAACACTGCAGCTAGTCCTTGATTTGTCAGTGACTTGCTGTACCGGTAACTGTGTTCAGGAGAAATCATTCTATTTTGTGTGCCACAAGACTGTGTCGTCATTTTGTTGTGGTATCAAAAGAGGTATTGAGTTATGGGAATAAATCTATTTCCCACATTGACATGCTCCTTTAAATGACCCTCTGTGCTTGTCTGTGTTTTTTAATCCCAGGTCCCCAGAGAGATGCACAGGCGGCGCGGGAGTTCATCCTCAAGATGTTTGTGGACTTAAACCCAGACAGCGACAAGATCATCTACTCTCACTTCACTTGTGCCACGGACACTGAGAACATCCGCTTTGTGTTTGCAGCTGTCAAAGACACCATCCTACAGCTCAACCTCAAAGAGTACAATCTGGTGTGAGGGCTCCCGTACGACGCACATCTCCTCCCCACTGCACAAAGGCACCTCTTTTGGGAGTGTGCGCTCGACTCCACATGCATTACACAGCACATCATGCCGGCTCTCTCTCTCTCTATCACTCTCTCTCTCACACTCACACTCACACACAAACACAAACATATACACACACACACACACTAATAGAACCGTTTGTTTTTTCCAGTACAATACATTCACAAATCCTCCCACCTGCGAACGCCGTCCCTCCTCTTTTCACCAAAGCTCGCCCTCTCTTCCTCCTTCGCTCGGCAGCTTGTTGTGTCAGAGTCCTCGCTCCTCCCAAAGCTGCTCCACGTGTCAGATTTGGTCCCCTCGGCTGCTGGCTCTGGCACATTTCATCTGGCACACAAACCTTTCACACGGGCTGTACAGTGACTGAAGGGGACTTTGGTGTATGTGTGTTTGTGTGTGTGCGTGCGTGTATATTTGGGGCAGCATTGACTAGCGAGGAGCTGTGTTTTGGTGAATAGCAGCATCAAACCCCTGTTTTTTTCTTCTTTTTTTTTTTTTTTTTTGGCCCTCTCCGGAGTTGACCCTCAGAGGTGCGAGATCAGATCCTCCATCGTGTCCTCTCTGAGCTCCCGTCAGCGTGGAAGGAAAGCAAAATATAAATGTTATCTCCTGAAACCAACCGAGGACCCAGCCAGCGGCATCATGCCTCTTGGGACAGAGCGATTCGGACTGAAAGTGAGGTCGCACACCGGACACAAAGGGGGACGGGGCCGAGGATTCTGTCTCCACTTCGCATCTATGAATGTACCCACCAGTGTGAGCATCACAATCACAAAGAGAAAAAAACAAAACAACTAGAAATATATATTATGAAGTAAATGCATATGTAAACACACTTAAGACAAAAAGCACGAGAGGGCAAGACATAGCTAATCAAAATCTGTTTGTTGCTTAGATTTTTTAAATGTTTTTAATGATAGAAATTTGTTGCTACGTCTACTTCTATTTAACAAATAACGGCTAAAAGGAACGGTGTTAAGAAGTGGTAAGAAAATCTATAAAAACTTTTAAACTTTGCAAAACAAAGACGTCTCAAAAAAAAAAAAGAAGCAACCAGAAATTAAGTATCCTTTAAAGGTTTCTGTGAGATTTGTGTTTTATCTTTTTAAGTTAATCACATCGCTTCCCTCCTCCCAGATGTTTGCTGTATGGACTCGCAGGGACAATCTTCCATGTGACCCCCCGTCACAACATCTGGCTCCACTGATAACGCGTCACCCCCTTATTACAAAACACTAGCGGCGGGTGAGAGCTTTTTTTTTTTTTTTTTTTTTTGAGCAACAGGCTCTGCTCTGATTGGTGGAAACAGATGTGGAGGGAGGGAGGAGAGGGGGATGAAGTGTGATGTCATCAGTGTTTATCAGAGCACAGCTGCAGCTCGCGCTGCGAAGTAGCTTATTCGACAAAATAAAAGCTGTAAGCGTAAACGCGCCCGCATCCTGCCTCCCCCCCCCGGGGTGTGGATGAAACTCACGCAGTGACGTCACACCTGTGTCAGCCGTCCAATCAGACACACTTCCTGGCGGTGACATCAGGAGGTGCTTCTGTTTACTTTATTCGTTTTTTTCTTTTCTTTTTTTAACTGTATAGTCACTTTGTTTATATAAAGATTGCTTGCCGTCGAGTGGTGAGAGGAAAGGGGGGAGGGGGGGCTACGAACCTTTCACAGAAAAACGCACTCTGAAGTCTGCAAACGTCGTTTGTGTATATTTGTTTGTAAATACATATACACAAAACACTCCTGTACAAAAAAAAAAACAAAACAAAAAAAAAAACGCTCTGTGGTACACCATCTTTGGCAAGAAAAAACAAACGAGAAAAAAACCAACAAAAAAAAAAAAGTATCAACTTCTTTCATTAGCATACAGTTTTGAATTTATGGTAGTAGTGATACTGTGATTATGGATTTTTTTTTTTTTTTTTTTTTGTTCACTTGATTATTAGGACTACACAGAGCTCAAGCGGTGTTGAGGAAACGATGGGCGAAGGAGCATTAGTCAGAGATAAAGAGGTTTACTCCCAACCGGCCTCTCGACTCCACACTACTGCAAACAGCTCTGGTTCCAGAGTATAACTAACTAGGGCTGGTTTAAAAATCTTCACAGTATGGTGACAAGATGATTTTAAGAGTAATTAAAGATTTTTTTTTTTTTTTTATTTATCTAATTTATGGACCAGGTTTGAAGGTGTTGATAATTTGACTGCTTTTGATTCTGTCATGTTTGAAGTGCTCCTTTTCTCATGCCGGAGCCTACTTGAGTCTGAACTGCTGTAAAAAAAACAAAACAAAAAAACCAACAAAAAAAACGAATGTCTGGTATAGTAAGGACTTTATCTCTGCTTTCTATTTCTTATTGAGACATTTCCAGTTGTACTTGCCATCACATCTCCATCCATGATAATACTGTTTGTTTGTTTTTTTTCTTTAGGAGCCCTCACATTTGTTTTGTTTCATTTCGGTTTTTTTTTTTTAATGAAGAAGAAACTCGTATTTCCTCTCGGTTTATAGACGCAGCGCTGTAATGCATACCTAGAAAAATGTACAGTACGAAACGTAGGTGGACTTTTTTATCAGTGATTGAAGACCCACGCGGTCCATGCTTGCTATTTGTAATTTAACACGGGGAGAAAAAAATTCTGTTGTCGTTCTTTTTTTTTTTTTTTTTTTTGCATTCGTTAATTTCCAGTTTTTTGAGGCTTGCTTTGATTAGTGCCAGTGAAGTGCAGATATACTTTTTTGGTCTTTGACCTTTTCTACAGGTGACTTATCCTTCATCCTCATTAAGGGCTATCACAGTGCATCAGGCATCAGACAGCGGGGAGTGGAGTACAGGACCACAGTGAACCAAGTCATCCACTACTAATCCTTGTTTATAAATGGAGATTACTTGCAGTATGTGCTATAAGAAGTATAGGCAGGGTGTTAATGCAAATGTAAGGCGTGTGTGTAGAGAGTTTACCAACACTAAGCAGTTTTTCTTGTATGTATTTCCCTTTTTTGTGTGCGTGTGAATTAAGCGGACCCAGTATCTGGCTCTCTGACCTTCACTACTTGTTTGCATTGGTATCGCAGTGTTACCTGTAATACCTCGTGCAGTATAGAAACACTAATCACTAAAAGACACTACTACCAGGACAAGTATTGCATGTTCCCCCCCAAGTATTTGACTTATAGCTGATAGCCAAGTAATGCGTGGCTTTGCATGTTTTAACCCATTGACTACAAATCTCACACTTTATTACTGGTTTTTAAATTGATTTCCTACTTTAGCACGCAAGCCGTTGGTTTCCCATTCACGCCAGTCACGTTGCAGGGAGTTTAAACTTGATTCTGAGAGATGTTCCACACCACAGTGGACATTTAGTCACTTTCTTAATGTGCACTTTTGTTATTGCAACCACAGAACCTAAAAAAGACAAACGGCAGAGGACAAATCTGACTAATTAAGTTCCAATACTCGTGCTCTTTTTTTTCCATATTTAACACTAAAAACTGAGTCAGAGGTACTGAATTAATCTAACTGACAGAATGAACACTACACTTTATAACACCACTAAGAAAGATACTGTGGATCGGCCAATACCTGATCGCTAAATAACGTCGATATCGGCAGCATATCTAATCTAATCCGAGCACCCTTACACCTAAGATGATGATTTTCATCACTGCGTGTTCTCAGCTGCATTAAATCACTAAAACGTGGAAACCAAGCGATGCCAAACACTTAGGGAATCAATCTTAAAATCTTAAAGTATGCTTCAAAAATGTGAAGCAGTGATGTAAAGTTTGAACACTTACATTAATGGGGCTAAAATATATACGATTTTTAAAAATGCCAGTGTGGTCCTTGACTGCCATTTTGTCTGCTGAAACCGTGGAAGACAGCAGACAGCCAAACGTTAGACTGTTGTCATAAAGAGAGGTCTGGATGCCAGTATTTATATGGAATTACCAGTATGGATACCCAAGTATTTATCAGTAGTTGTGTTTTTAAGATTTACCATGTGTTGAGTGCAGCTCACTTCCATGTTGTATTATAAAGACTTGACACTACAACTCTGGCACATGGTGAAGGGCTGACTGGCTGTTAGTGTGGGTTTGGTAGTGTGTTAGCAGCCCTGTGTTGCACAATGTGTTTTTTTTTTTTTTTTTTTGTTTTTTTTTCATTTGATCTCAACATGAGTTGGAAAGAGTGGAGGGCAGTGTCGGATGAAACGTTAATCTCCTTCTCGTTCTTTCATTCTTGTCCGTTTCGAGCAGCAAGCAGTGGAAAGACCGGATTGTTTTTTTCACTGCGACGCTTATTTATTGCCTTTCATCGCCTTGACACATGGTGTTTGCGGGTCCCTCCTTTAAGGTTTTGAGCACGCTCGGTGACTTTTTTTTTGTGTGTGTGTGTGTGTGGCCGTCGTGCGACGTCCCCACCTTGTTGTGGGGGGGGTCTTGTTAGAAGTGAGTGGATTCAAACTTACCTGTCGGACGTCGGCGCGGACTCGGTGCATATTCAAAGCTTAAACCTTGTTTCATTTCCTCTGTGATAAGAAAACATTACCAGAACACTATTATTTAGGACCACTTGATTTTATTTTTTTCCTCACTCCAATAAAACCTGAAGGTCAATTGTGTAGTGGTGTATAAAATGCTGTTTGTTTCTTTTTTCTTTATTTTGTATGTAAACCAACTGTAAATTATGTATTATACTGAGCGTGCCAACCCCACTCTCTCTAGAGCCAGGCTCTCTCTAAGTGCCAACGCTGTGGTCATCTTCATAGGACCACCACCTGAGATGGTCGCCCTTTTTAAATAAAACACACCGGAGACTAAAAGGATAGATGATTAAGTACACACAAAGACTTTATTCTGTATTTAAGATTGAAGATTTAAAAGATAATCTGCTGTTTTTTAAGAAACTGTAATTATAATTGCATGTGCTGTTTATTTTGTGTTGGAAGTGAGGGCTTTGATGTTTTCATTGAAGCAGAGCCCTTAATGAAGGGGGTTCAATCAGTTGGTTATTATCGATTTATTGATTTACATAACTCTTGCCATATTTTTTTTTTTTTATGTGTTTCATGTATTTGTTTCAACCACTGTTGCCTGATCCTCATTCAAACATGAACATGACTTATGATCATTGCCGCCTTCTAAGAGAGAAACATAATGACAAGGTATCTGTTTTAAATTGAAATAAATTTGTTCCTATACTTGCTCATGGTGTGTGTGTTGAGTGGGTTTTATGATGTTTTTAAAGGCCGTGTAAAGTTAGAATAAATGTCTTCTGAGTTTGTCAGACCAAAGAAGAAAGTGTTATTAACCACCCAGCCAAATTTGAATGATTAAAAATGTCGACAAGTTTATGAAATTGGGTGTCAAAATCAGGTAAAAATGAGCAGCTCAGCTCCAGGACTGTGGGGGCGTGTCCGCTGAATGTGCTGAAGCCTCGCCCACTCGAGGGAGCAGTCAAGCAGCCATTTTGAAGAGACTGAAACGTGTCAGATGAGTTCAGAAAATGACACGACCAACTTTTGAAACACAAAACAGATGGATTAATCTCTCTCTGCTCAGGGTGGCCTCAGCGTGTCATCGAGCCACCCTTAAGGATGTATTTGGAAAGAAATCTCAGTTTGCCTTTACACTGATTTTAAGGTGTGCTTGTAGAAGTCTGAGGTAACTTGACGTGTTTTCTCGGGTCACTTACTGTGTTATGAACAGTACATATTCGATCTGCAAGACGCCTCAGGCAGCAAACATCCAGGATTTCTGACTTTAGGTGCTACTCAGTTTATAACTGATCTCTAATAATGGTGAAGTAGGTTCCCTACCGTGGCTCTTGGCTGATTATACTAATTCTGTAGACTTATAATAATATAATGTGGCTGCAGTAGAGCAAGCAGTCAGCAGGTTCCCAGAAATTAATTTAAAAACAGTTAAAGCCACCCCCCCCAAAAACAGAAAATCCTGTGCTGTGTGATATTAAATACTCTCCCAGCTGCTGACTGTCAGCTGGTTTGTGCTGCATGGACATGCTCGGGATTTGGGAGGTGCTATAAAATAATTTGGCCTGATTAAATAAATAAATAAATCACATTTTAGTATTTGAAGATGCTCTAACAAAATGGAGTTTTCTTCTTCTGTGTAGTGCTGGAACATTTCTCATTGACTTAAGCAGCTCTTAGTGGTAGTGCCATGAAGACAAAAATGTTCGCTGATGACCCTTCCAGCTCCAACAAATGTCACCTGGGAGCCAAGAACAACACAAATTGCACCAGTTGTCACAGAGGATGTCTACTTTTCTATAAAGCAGAATTTATGGAAGATGCTGTGGCAATACTGTGGCCTTGTGGAGCCCGTTAGCCAGAGGCCTGTGTCCGGAAATGACCTCCCTGTCTTTGATATTTTCAACTCATACTTACCTGGCAAGATCAAGGAGGAGGTTCACACAGGGTGAGACTCTCCCATTGCGCTCCGGTTGCGCTGACCTCTGCGAATTACCCAAATTTAGCCATGGTGTTAATGACAGTCTGTTGTGAATGACAGTTGTTAAGGTCACCTCAGGGCGACCAGGCCGGTGCCGCTCACCCTCCCGGGAATGGTGATGCAGGTGGCGGTGTTGTGGAATTTTCCGACTCCCCTTCGAGTGAACGTGCATGCACTGCAAGCATTTCATTCTCTTGTCAATTTACGGATTTTTGGTTTAAATATGATCACTGGAAACAATCTCACACATTCTTTTCTGTTTACTGCAAGACAAATGACTATAACGAATAGGCTTCATAGCCCAGTAAATCGGCATTTCATTTGGTTTTATGATAGATTTCAATTCATTAAAAGAAATTCAAGTCTCCTCTTACGCTATATTAAACAATTAAAGGTATTAGGCTACCAAAAACAACACCTCTCAATCCATATAAAACTGCCAAAACTGCGCAAGTGATAGCCTACATGTGTTGTGACAGGCGGGAATGAAATGTTATGGGTTTATGTATATTCTGTATAGCCTAGTGTGGTTATTGTATATGCACTGGCTTTTGGACAATAAAGATGGTCTGTCTGTCTGTCTGTACAATAAGTAACACCAACCATTTTCCCTCTGCTGGCACATTGTGACCTCTGCTACTTATTTATAAAGTTATTTGTAACTAGTGTCGACAGAGAGGAAGAAAGGAGGGGAGTCTGTCTGTCTGTTGTGTTTGCCCTTTTTATTTTATTTCTGTAGTGTATATTTCACATTTTCTGCTGCAGTGACAAGTGAATTTCCCCGCTTTGGATAAATAAAGTATAATCTAATCTAATATAAAATAATTTATAATTCACCAGGCAATGTTCCTGACTTTTTGTTTCATTCAGATGATTCAAACAGCTCTTTATCATGGCTGCAACATAAATGCTTCCAGGTTTATTTCACTCAGTTCAGGAGCCTTCCTCAGCAAGACTAGAGCCCCGGCCCCCTGTAGCTCCGGCCCTCCCCCTCTGTAGCTCCGGCCCTGGCCGCCGCCGCTGAGCGCTTCAGTTCAGCTCTGCATCACACGGGGCGCCCGCTCCTCCGCTGCTCGGTTTGTTTTCCGGGTGATGCTGCTCTTTTCTCTTCAAAGCAGAGGAAAGTCGGGGGCTCATGTGTCAACATCCAGGGTTTCCCCGGGGAGGTGTAACGTTAACGTTATTCCAAAAAAAAAAAAACCCTGATGTTCCTTTGAAGACGGTTTTTATTCGTGTTAATCCCGCTCATCCTCGGAGGCAGCGGTTTGTCTCACCGCGAAGCCCAGAAGACGATCCTCGGCTGCTGCTGCTTTGACGTTAGCTAACGTTATTTTAAACGATGACAGAGTACAAAGTGCGAACAGCGTCTCCGATCATTTAATAATATCTGGGGACCTGTTAGCTTAGCCAGCTAGCCTGGTAATTCGGTTCAGAACAAGGAAACACGGCTGAACACTCTGCTGACATGATGTTTCCTCAATCAAGGCACTCGGTAAGTAGTTGAACTTGTCCCCGGTGAGGAAACTAAGCAACTGAAGCAAGCCGTGCTAACGCTAAGCTAACAACCGACCGACAGCTGATACTAGCTCCTCTGCAGGCTGCAGGTTGCTGTCAGCTTGTCTCACAATGCCACACAGACCTCTCCACATCTCCCCACCACCACGTTTGTGTCGTTTACAGCGAAGGAGAGATGTTTAAAGCTTGAAATCTGTCCAGAAACGAGCTACGACACGATTATTTGGCTGCTAACAGCAGTGTGTTGCTAACTAGCTGCTGCTGCTGCTGCTGGTCCATAACAGCTAATTTAAGTTGATGAGTTCAGCAGAGGAAGTTTTTTCGTGTGTTTATCCGCCCTGTGTTGGCTTAATTCTTTGTTTTTACTGTCAGCAGACACAAAGTGCTCAAACATGAGGGCACAACAAATGTACAAGAGTTGACTTTGACAAAGCAATTTGGTCACATGGTGGGAAAAAAAAAAAAAGATGTGTATCTCTGGAGTCACAAATATTGCTGCAAGATATGAAAGAGCTCCATGAAAAGCTCCTAATGAAGCTGCAGGTACATAATTAGATATGTTTATTATAAAAGTCTAACTTAATGCCAAAATAGCTGCATTAAAGGTCCAGCGTGTAAGATTAATGGCCTAAAAATGAGCTAAAGTGTGTTTTTTTATGCTGTAATTTTCATTGTTTATATCTACAGAGGGAGAGAGGCCACCGTCTACAGTAGCCCAGTGATATAACCTAAAAGATGGACATGGCGATGGTTTTTCAACCATCCAGGATTTTGTGTAAACTCCCACAAAAGCGTGTGTAATTCAGATCGGAGAAAATATCACCCACACTTCAGTTTACGCAGAGATACTTCTGTATATGCACGCATAAGAAAACATAATACAGAATACCGACTCGCATTTCTTGAGCGTTCGCAGTCACCGTTAGTTTCTCATTCACACTTTTAAGAGGAGGCGAGGGATCTTCAAGTGCAGCCTCTCACCATTAAATGCCACTGAACCGTACACACCGGTCCTCTTTAAGTTTAGTTACTGTCAACAAACAACAAGTGAAGAAAAGTCACTGTGCACACCACTGCAAAAAAAAAAAATAGTGGATCATGTTGAAGTAGTTATGAGTAATAATGAGTGAATATTTGGCAAAAATGTAGAGAGGTGAAACTATTTATTTATTTTTTGAATCATTTAATCTGACGATTCATTTCCTAATTCATCAATTAACCGTTTGCCCCAGAATAAGTTAAAAAAAAATAATATACATGTTCTAGAAGACGTCGTCAAATGTCTTGTTTTGTCTGACGAACTGATCAAAACACACAAAAAAAAAACAAGTTAAGATGCTTTAAAGCAAAGAAAGTGTTTGTCATCTTTTTAAAGGACTAAAATGATTAGCACTAGCACTGATTTTCTGCCTATGGACTCATCGATTTGATCAATTATTTATTGCATCTCTAAAAACGGGTGACAAAAAATGTGTCTCCAACTCTTTGGATGAATTGTTTTAAGTCAGTTATCAAGCAAAAATGTGGAAAATTAACTGATTCCAGCTCCTTAAACGTGAATATATGCTGTTTTTCTTAGTTGTCCATGACGGTTCACTAAATATCTTTTAGACTGTTGGTGTAAATCTGCCAGTATATTATAGAAATTGATTTCACTGAGGTAATAAGCAGCAGATTCATGTTGATGCGTTCATAATATAAGACCAACTCGTGCCAGACAGACTACATGAAGCAACACGCACCCAGAGGAGGAAGTGACCCTTGTAAAACCACAGGAGAAGGAAGCGATGCGCCAGCATTACACGAAATTCTCACAGACCATTAACCAAAGCGATGCAAACACGCCCTCTGCGGTGTCTGATGGTCATATAAGGTTACATGTCAAATATTTGTGTGGAAAAAAAAAAAAAACATGTATATTCTTGTTGGTTAGCTTGAACATGTGACTGATGTTCCTTTTTCTAAGTCACAGATCTTCACAAAGAAACGAGACGAGGCGACAAGCAATACTAGACCGCGCTGGTAGATTTTATAGTAATTCTTCACAACATAGGTTACCTCATCTGATTGAGATTTATTGATTCATTTATCAGTTATTTTTATGATTGATTGATTCATCTTTTAGTCCAGAAAATATCAGATAATAGTGCCACAATTCCCCTGCAGCCCCTGCGGGTGTCTTCAAACCAACATGACCAACATTTCAACACCCAAAGATGTTGATTTAAAGCGATGTATAATCTCTATAAACAGATATCTGCATGTGAATGCATAATCTGTAGGCGAGGGACCGAGATGAGCTCTGGTTTCTGTTGGTAAATGCAACCTTGAAGATTTTTAAAGTCTTAAAAGTCTTAGCCCAGATATCCGTCATCCGTTTTTACTGCAATAGAGAAATGCAGTAAATTCTGACATTTTGAGAAGCTTGAGAAGAATGTTTAGTATTTTTCTTTCTGATTAATTGATTGTCAAAAATGTTGAAGGTTAATTTTCTGTTGATTGACCGATTGTTCCACCTCTACCTGTGACCACTAGCTGTTTTTATTATCAACTATTATTTCATGTTTTAGCATCTAAAACCGTTGAAATAAATCGATATAAAACCGTATGATACTGTGAAAGTACTAAAATTCCAATTTAAATAATATTTACAATCCGTTCAGCGCTATATTACATATATTACAGCAGTGCGCTGTGGAGGTTCGACCTCTGCATTACCGGGAGACTCCGTCCTCTCAGCTCAGTCTCGTAATCTCGCTGGAAACCTCTTGCCCCTGTGCCACTTATTTAGAGTAATGAGGTTTAGGGCATTAGATGAATCCTGGATTACCGCTTTGGACTGATGGTATAAGTGTAGTCTATACACATGCAGACTTCTAATGCAGCCTCTAAATACCTCTCACATATGGTCAGCACAGGCACGCTTTAATCTTTTATAAACACACTTCTTCAATCACGACCACGCTCTGTGGTCTTCAGGGGAAGGCCCGGTGGTTTACCAAGGACAGATGTTGCGCATCCATTTGTCGGCAAGTTAAACACACCGTCTACTTCCCCCCCCTTAAACTGACCGTCACTTTAGCGGTCCTCTCAAACGGTTAATCTCAGAGGTCAGTCTGATGTTTCTAAACAAACCCATGAGAGACAGACGTGTTTCAGGAACAGCACACAGACATGTTCACCGCTGGAAAGGTTGGAAAGGCTCGGGTTTTTTTTTCACAGGACTGGTCGGGCAGTGGTTAGGCAAACGTTGTGCAGCCAGACTGGTTTCAGGAAGAGAGTACATTTCTTATGCGGATCGGCTCTGTGTGAATATATATTTAAATGGATCATGCTGTTGTGTTTCCCAGGCGTCCTCTCAGTCCGGTCAACCTCTCAAATTCACCACTTCTGACTCCTGTGACCGCATCAAGGATGAGTTCCAGTTCCTCCAAGCACAGTACCACAGGTATGCAACCAAGAACCGTGCACACACTTTAGATATGATTTCAAACATCTGAAACATTCCCACAGAGTTTATTGTTATGACAGAAGCGATTGACTTTGGTGTTCTAGCTCTATTTAAGGCAGCCTTTCTGCCTGTTGATACAGCTCGAGTTGAGCTCAACTTTCGGCATTTTCTGGGAGTGTGACCCTTAACCAACCGTTTCTTACTCATATCAGCCAACTGTAAAAAGGCTCAGCACAACTGCGGACCTGTATACGTTGTATTAAGTGTATAAATGCTTTTCTGATCCAACAAATACAAATTATTTGGGAGGATCAATGCCACGTCACGTGTTTTATGTTCTGAATATGAAGCTAGAGCCAGCAGACGATCATCTTCCTTGACAGAACAGATACACGTTGATACATGTTTCCCCAAAGCTGACCTTGTTTAATATTTCTATTCTCTTTCTACAGTTTGAAGTTGGAGTGTGATAAACTGGCCTCTGAGAAGTCAGAGATGCAGCGTCACTATATCATGGTAAGTGGGATGTGACTTGTTTGTCTTCATCTTATCTCCTGTAACATACCAACCAAAGTCTTTTAGCGTTGCGATATGAGCACACGTCTCCCTTTATTTAGTCGTACATGATCACAGATTTGCGAGCTTCAGTTTATCATGACGTTTGTCTTTCCTCGCTCTTTGTCTTGCAGTACTATGAAATGTCCTACGGGCTGAACATTGAAATGCACAAACAGGTAATCACTCTCTTTTTTTAATAATGAATCCTTCTTTTAGTCGCCCTCGTCTGGTGGTTTGCCGGTATGAACTGTTTGTTTCTTCTCCTGTCAGGCTGAAATCGTGAAGAGACTGAATGGGATCTGTGCTCAGGTGCTGCCTTACCTGTCACAAGAGGTAAAGACACACACACACACACATATATATGTTTGTGAATATGTTTGACCTCCACCTGCAGAACCAGAGAGTCTGTGGCGAGCTGATCGGACACAGTTGAGGGGCTAGACGCTGGCTTGGGAAACTAATCAAACCAATTTTTATTAATGCTATCAAACAAGCGTAAATATTCTGTTTTATTGTTTTACTCATCTGTCGACCACACGCTGTTTTCAGCATCAACAGCAAGTCATGGGCGCCATAGAGAGAGCCAAGCAAGTCACGCCCCCTGAAATGAACTCCATCATACGGGTGAGCTTCATAGATGATTGAGTGCTTTTCTTACTGCAAAGTGTGTTCATGTATAAACCAATTATTGTCATTTTGTAGCCAAAAGGAGTGGCTCTTTTTTTTTTTTTTTAATCTTTTTAAAAATGTATGAAAGTTTCGTCTTCTAACAAACTTATCAGGTTATAACAGAGACGCGCTGTTTTAATTAGATAAGCTAATTTTGTTTAATGAGCGTGTTTCCTGATAGAACAAGATAACGTGATAACAACGGAATAATTTGGTCACATAAGAAAAATAAGAACATTCCAGCACGTTAACAAGTTAGTTCACCAACCAACCTATAGTAATATATAATAATAATAATAATATTAATGGTTCGATTTTTACTCTTTTTCTGGTGTTTTAATTGACATATTTGTCAGTTTAACTTCACATTTCCTTTCTCACTCTTCTCTCTGGAGCTCTAGCACGAACAGGGCGTCGTGTGTTTCTTTGTGTCTCATTAATATTAACGAGCCTCTCTTCGCATCGATTGAAACTTTTATTTCAAACATCTAAAATATCTGTCGCAAACTCAATTATTAAATTCTCTTAAGCCGTACAAATGAAATCTTATTCATGATACAAAAAGAATTATAAATTTGACCGTTTTTTGACACGACAAGCGGACAGGCCGACCACAAGAAACTGATTACAGCCCACCCTGACGGAGGGTCCGGTTGGGTCGGCACAGTTTCTGAATACAGGCTCTGTGCATTTCTCCATGTACTGATACATTCACAGTATTTATATTAAATCTAAACGTTGTTTTCTAATCATTAAAAAATGGAAGTTTCCCTTCTTATAACATGGGACCTTTCACACATAGGATTATACTACGTCGTCAGGTACTAATTAAAACATGCAACACAGAAGCACAAAGCACTACTAGAATTATAATGCAAAGCCGGAGCTCTGACTCTGACTCTTTGTACCTTGTGTGTGTTTTCAGCAACAGCTCCAGGTCCAACACCTGTCCCAGCTCCAGGGCCTGGCCCTGCCCGTGACCCCGCTGCCCCTGGGCCTCACCCCTCCCACCCTGCCCGCCGTCTCATCCAGCTCCGGCCTGCTCTCCCTCTCTTCCATCCTGGCCAACTACTCCCACGGACAGGCCCAGGCGGTGAAGGAGGACAAGGCCCGGGAGGCGGCGGAGAGGGCGCCCCGAGGAGAGGACGGGGACAAGTCAGACTAGCGCAGACACAACAAGAAGGTTCGGGGCGAAGATGTGGGGAGTGAGGGGTTTGTGAAGTAAAGTGAAAAAAAAAAAAAAAAAGAAAGAAAGGTGTAACTATAAATGGAGATTGATGTAAGTCTGGCTGCCTGTCTGCTGAGTGTTGATGTAGAAGAGTGACTGCAGGGACGATGACGAGCAGAGAGGACGGAGGCGAAGCTGTTTGGATGTGCAGAGAACGAAACTGCTGAATGGCTGCGAGTGAGAGCTAAATGTTCTTATTATTTAGTGGTAATAGACTCAGTTCAGGCTTCTAGACTTTAAATAGATGCTTTTTTTTTTTTTTTTTGTAAGCCGCTGTTGTTAGGCTTAACCAAGATAAATGTTTTCCCATTCGAGAGTGAGAGCCGGAGGATGAGCGCTAACAGCAGCGTCCCTTACATGGATCTGCCTCTCACAGGTTTATATTTCTTACTTTTTTTTTTTGTTATCAGATCTGTTTTCTGTGTTTTTGGTTTTTTTTTTGTTCATGTCCTCTTTAGATCGTTTCCTGCTGGCCGCCCTTGTCTGCCAGTCACAGTAAGCAGTTTTAGCGACATCTCAGTTCCCTCTAACTCCTTTCCCCTCCGCTCATAACTTACAAAAGCTCCGACTGGAGCTGTTTGGACTCATTCATGAACTTGGAGCCAAATTAAATCATAGTCTGATGTTAAATGAGATTTTTTTTTTTTTTTTTTTAAAGGGACATTTCATTTGTCAGGTGCATTCAAACCTAAATCACATGACCTTTTTCGCCATTTATTTTCATACGACCAACCACTGGATGCGTTACCTTAGCTGTGTACCTCAATCCCCCGATAAATGGGATTATATTACATTTAAAAAAAAACAAAAAAACGTCTAGGTTGTACAAATGGTAGTATACCCGTCTTAATGGGTTAATTTGTGTTTCATAGGTCTAGCTGCTGCTGCCGCCGCCGCCGCTGCTACGCGCGCTACATGGCGCGGACCATGACTCGTCTTTTAACCGACTTTAAAGAATTTAAGCTCTGAAAAAAAAAAAACTGACTTTATTTTGACATGTTGTTTTCGTGAAATTGAAGACAGGCTAATTAGACATTCAAAAATGCGTCTGCGTGTGCTCGAGTGAATGTGAAAGAAGAAAACGCGTTTAGTTTAACTTTATTTTTTCTTTCTTAAAGCACCTTTTTTTTTTTTTTTTTTTTAATCTCATCCTCCCCCTCCTTCCTCGGCCTCCCCGTCCCTTCCTCGTACTGGTCCACTCTCTAACCGACCAAGACAAACTTGAACAGGATCTAAACTTCAGAACCAGACGGTCGTAAAAAGAAAAAGACGTACATGTACTGTATTTCTGTAAGTTAGCACACGTCAGTTTATGCTGAGACTGTATCAAGCAACCTGTCTTTTCCCATCTTGTTCAACTTGTGTGTGATTGTCAGGGAAAAATGTCCCCCCCCTTTTAATTTTCACATTGTTTTAATGAAGAATGTGTCCGGGGTGAGTTGTTAAAGCTCTGTAAGCGACATCAAACAAACGCTCCCTCAGAAAACAACAGACTTAAAGACGATTTTCACAGTCAGAGGTTGTGCTGGTGACCAAATTATTCTAAAAAAATCAAACTTAATTATTGAAATAAAGGTCTGGAACCAAACTAGTGCCAACACATGACATATGCAGTATGGATTTGAAATCAGAAGTGCTTCTCGGTTCTTCTTCCCCTCACACTTTTCAGACGTCATAAATGTAGAAGCCACATATGAGAACTTCTATAACTTAATGAAACCAACTATCTGACGCTCACGCCTATTTAATGCCACAGTTGGACAGGCGTGTGGAAGTGAGAAGAAGGTTCGTCTGGCTCAATTCTTTACTCGACCATTTTAATCACTTCTTACGTGGACAAAGGACACTTTAGATGATCGTCGCTGCAGATCAAGCAAGCAAACAACATCTGCAACTTTATGCGGTGGTCAGATTTACACCTCGTTTTAAAGTGTGGCCGCTCTAAACACTCCTCATGCCTCCTGACGCCTCCTGACATAGTTGTGAAAACTATTTTTTTTGTTTTGCACAACCTGGCTCTTAGGCTAAGCAGGTTTTTAATACGAGGCGTGTTCACACTGGAAAAGTGATCGAACAGTGATAAAATCTGACTGAAAACACCTTGATTGGAGTGCGTTAGTGACGGACTGCGTTGTCTCACCATGCTGTGCACAGAGTAAAAAGACGAGCTGCTGTGCACAGCTAGAAAAAACTCACACCGATCATAACCGGTGGCGACAAATCTTCAGTAAAACATCATTCATACCGCATGCACAGTTACATCGGAGGTGTAGTGTATGGTTAAGAAATAGAAATGTTCATATCCGAGGCAGCAGAGGGCAGCAGTGCTCTCTCACCATGAAGAGATCCAGGTCAGCCTGCCGTGCTGTCTTACCAGAGCTTTTCCAACCCACCTTTTTAAAACGTCTGAGCACGTCCGAGATCAGAGCTTAAAACTTTTTTCCTCTGTATTTTAATTTGAAAAGCACTTAAGTTGTGGCTCAGTGCTCCTTTTTGTTGTTGTTGTTGTTTTCTTCTTCCTGTCTGTGCTAGTGTTTAGGAGCTGAAGATTTTCCCTCCCTGGAGATTTGACCTCAACGTATGGAGTCTGTGCACTCTTTACGCTGACGTCAGTCTCTGTAGAAAACCTCCTTTGGCAAAACTCAGACATATGAATGGTATGTGTGTTTGTTTTTGCTGTGAAGGGCCAATTTGTATACATATGAATATATCAATATACATATTTTTTAAAGCATTTTTGTATGTTTCAAAGCTGCTTTTTAACGTGTGTGTATCATGGAAGATTTGGTGTTGTATGTGTGCATTACAAAGCCTACAGTTAAGAGAGGCACAATGTTGTATACCATGTCGTTTTTTTTTTTTCCTGTTTTTTCTCCCATTCTCTCAGTAGGCAGTAACACTTAACATTGTTTTCTAGGTTTGTAAATGTTTTATCTTTTTTTTTTTTTTTTTTTGTGCAAACACAAAAAAAAAAACAGTTTAATGTGTTAATGAACACAGTCTCATTTTAAGATACCTGGGGCAAAACAAAAAAAAAAAAAAAACAAAAAAAAAAAGAAGAAGAAAGATGTAAACAACCAACTGTGTATTCTAATGAGAACGAATCAACCTTTTAGCAGTAAGGAAGCTTCTCTGGTGCCTTACAAATAAAAGACGTGATTGAGAGTGGTCATTTGTCTTTGGTCGGTAACTGAAACAGTCTGAAGGACGAAAAACACGCGACATTAAAGTGTATCAGACTCGCTCAGTGACGCCGTGTAGCTTTGTCAGCCAGATTATTAAAAAAAAAAAAACTTGAACTCTGCAGCTTGATAAAATAATTTTCCGGTATGAGGTTCGGTTGACACACACAAGGTTGTGTTTTGAGGGATGACTATCATTATAGGGATGTGCGTGAGTCACAGCGTCATTAAAGAACAAAGCAGTCGAAAAATTCCTTTCGGGTTAGTAACATCTCTCTGAATGAGTCAGCACCAAACCATGTCAGGTTTAAGTTGTGCTGTAAAAGTTGTTTGCATTACATTGGTTTGTTTGAGTGTTTTTAAGATTATCTACGTAAGTGATGTAAAGCTAGCCAGGAAAAAATGTACTAGTTTTGTCAACAGAGTCTGGTCAGCTGATTTGGACATCTCATTTACATACATTACATATATATAAATACAAAACTAGATGTCACAGCAAGCACCAACAACGGGCGCTACAGCCGAACGGACTATTTTTCTTAGCTTGCTTAAGCTTACGAGATCATCGTAAAATACACTTCAAACTGGACAGAAATAATAAAACTCACCAAAATCATCTTTCCAACAATCACCAGCACTTGTTTTGTTGAAATGAAATCCTCAATTCAGAGTTAGATGTGAAAATATTCATAAAATAAGATACAATGGCCCTTAAAGTATGTCCACTTGTGCTTGTTTTTGTCACCAACATGCTCTGATTGTTATTCTAAGTGTCTGACAGGATCCTGCAAACAGAGACCCAACGCCGCTACCAGACACCATAGACAAAAACAGGTCATTTCACCTGTGATATCGAAAATGTATCTAATTTTGACAACTCAAAGGCAGATATTCCCTGCAGGAGCTGGTGAATATCGGAGGAACACAACTACAAATGAATGCTAACGTGGCTCTACGCTAGATTAAAAACAACATTGTTTGTTAATCACTCTTAACATTTCTGTACTTGTTACCGACTTGCAAACGCAAACAAGTTGCGTGGATTACGTGGAGTAAGTTTTCAGTCAACGGGAGGGCCACAAATGAAGGTGTTGGGTTTGGGCAAATCAAAACAAATCCGTAGGGCTACGTGTTTGTGTGAACTGACCCTTTAAAAGCGGAACTTGACGTGGTTTTGTAATAAAAGCCGCAGTGAGGATCACACCCATGACGAGCAGAAAACATTCACAGCACTCTGATGACTTGAGCATATTTTGTAAGCCACCTCTTACATGGCCTAACAGCACCATTCCTTTGGCACTGAGGAATCCCGTAACCGTCAGCATCAGGTCTAGACATGAACGCTGCATCGGTGTGTTATGCAGTGTTTTCAACAAAGACGCCGCAGTGAAATGGTTCAATGAAAACAACAAAAAAAACCTAAAATATTCCCACAACAAAAAAAAAAAACACTTCTTTCACGCTGTTGAAGTAAGCACTCGTAGACGACATGCTGGCTAATATTTATGAAGAAAACTACAAATAAAACAACCAACAGGCTGACAGAAATGATTACATTTTGTGCAGCTTCACAATAGATTACACACGTTATAAAAAGGAAAGAAGGAAGGAGGTCCACGAAGGTGTGTTTAGTTCATGTAGGACTTCAAGTGAAATTGTGGCTCCACAAGCACATGAAATACAATAAAAAAATGTGAAAAATGATGACGGATTATGGGACGAATAACATGTCCATTCGTCTTTGGACGCCCTTTTAGGTGACGTTTCGTCTACATAAGAGAAGAAAAACATCCAGAACAATGTTGCCAGCTCAAAACGTCACAGCAAAGTAGTGGTGATACATTCGTTTAAAAGCTACACAATTTATTAGATACAGTAGTTAAAAACATGATAAAAATGTTAGCACTATACATAATCATGTATATAGTTGAAGCAGTCCATCATTACACATGCATATCTTCTAAAGACAGTAAAATATAGATACAAAAAAAAAAAACAGGCTGATATCATCTAGCTCCAGTGTAGGTAAAAACAAATCTGTTACACTTAGCTGACTGCAGTAAGCAACAAAGTGGAAAACATTCAGCCTCCAAGGTTTTGTCAACTCCATCCAAGGACAGAAAGAAATCTTGGGTTGGTGTTTTTGAAATTTTACAGATCTCTTTTTAGCAGTCTTTATCTCGCGTTTCAGTTGAACTCACAGCATTCCCTCATATCTGAAACAGTTTTTCTCATGAACGGCACAGAGTTGAGATAAAAACATTAAAATATATATATATATATATATAAAATTGCATACTACAAATCAATCACACACTTCCATAACACACACACACACACACACTAAAAGACACAGACGCTGGCTGGAGCTTCTTTTCCAAACAGGTTTTGGGAATCTGTGAGTTTTCATAGCTGTCAAATTCTTAGGAAGTTTTCTCCGTGTCGAGCAGGTCTAGTCTGGATTTCCAGGTAGTGGTCACTGCACTCCTTTTGGTTAAACGGAGCTGCTGTTAGAGAGTGTTGGCACAGGTTAGTAAGAGTAGCTGCTGCTGCTGCTGCTGCTGCTGCTGCTGCTGCTGCTGCGAAGAGCTCATACGGGTCCAGGGTAGTTGTAGTGGTTTCCGCTGCGAGTCGGGAGGCTGCGGGTCGGTTTGCGCTCAAGGTGTTCAATCTCTGGCGCGTCTGGTTGTGTGCACTGAGGCTCGCGCTGCTTGAAGAAGTCGGACGCGATCGGACCTTAAAGAACAGAAAAAGAGTAAAAGCTATAGTATTAGTTATAGAAAAAGCAAGCATATGTAAGTTTGAAGGTCTTGTATATGCAGTGTATGAAAAGTTAAGTAACTATGTAAACTGACATGGTGACATGTTTTAACAGATTTTTCCTCCATGCATTCAGAAAAAGAAGAAATGAATTGTTCGTTGTTTGTTGACCAGAGGATTACACATATATAGTCATATTTAGCGAATCCAAACACCAAGTGCATTTTTCCAAAGTAATAAGTGAGGGTAGATATGATCAGCAATAAAATCGTGCCAATTTGCCCTACGGTTGTTTTGTATGCGGGAAAGGCCAAAATAAATGTACCTGAACTTAGATCGATGTCTTTCTTTAGCCTCTGCAAAGAGTGATAAAACCTGTGATGCTTTTTTAAAAAGAGATCTCCTTGACCTTGGCGACTTGTGCACCTTTTCCCAACATAACTGAACCAATGCGATATAAGCAGAGGACGTACTTATGTCTTGTTGAAAAAAAGTTGATGGACTATATCACAACAAAAAACAACATACAGTTGTTGTTTACAGTTGTGTTCGGGTGCAGATAACACAGAAGTGATTCAACTGGTAAAACGTCTTTCCATATCTGTTGGACTTATTTCCGCTGGAGAGACTCAACTTTAGTCACAAAGAGAAGAAAACCAAAGAGAGAAGTCATTTGATCTATTTATTATAAACTTCTGTGTGTTAAACTCATATTTGTAACTCATCTATCATCACTTTGTCAGCTGTTTGAGGCAACTTCCAACAGGTGAACTTAAATATTTTGGCCTTGAGATAGAGGATTTTAAGTTATAAATCATATAAACATCCTGCACACAGAGGCATTAAAAAAGAAACAAAAAACGACCGCACCCTGAATCGATTTCAACGTTAAAAACAGTTTTTTTCTGTACACAAGACACAGAAACACGACGTCATACTCACAGTGAGCACAGCGATGAGAGCTCCCTGCAGCAGCCCAACCAGCACGTCGCTCCAGTGATGTTTGTAGTCCGACACGCGAGTGTACCCCACATACAGAGCGAACGCCACCAGGAAGAACTGGATGGTTGGTCGGACAAGTCGCGTCCACTTCCCCTGCATCCGGGCCTGAACATAGAGCTGAATGGAAAAAAATCGACTTGTATCAACATTTAAAATGTAAATTCTGTGTATATACTGTAAATATACGTATAAGTTTTGAGACAGGAACCGATTACACACTTTTAGAGGACAGTCCAATGTAGACAGATTTTTATATATTAAATATGAGTTATTTTAATGAGTTTCTTCCAGTTGGACACCCAAAACTAGGTAAAAATTTTACCCTAAAATAAACGAAGAATAAGAGCCTCATACGAAATAAGAAATTAGATTAAGCACAAAAATCTGAGGAGAAATAATAATTAAAAGGTTCAGGCTGGGACTGATTATCTTTTCTTTAAAACTCACGACAGATGACATAAATTAATCGTTTTCTTTTGTTCTAAATTGAACAAAACATGAATAAGAGGTACGTGACAAATGTCTCAAATATAATATATACACAATCTCTGTTATTTTTGTGGGGAATCATACATGTTGTGAGTTGCGAGAATATCCAATAATTGTCCTGAAGGAGAAACTTCACCCGGTCCACCTGCCTCTGCAGAAAGGTCAGAGGTCAGGCTCAGCCACTGTATATGAAACTGACTTCCAGTATCTCACTCCGACAGGGATTAAACAGCTGAATGTGTCATCATCCGGCCATTGTACAGTGTGCACTATTACAACAATGATGTTTTCAAACAGCAGCTCTGCGTCCGTGTCGACCTTCTCCTCTTGTTTTGAGTCACTCGTGAGTGTTTCTGGTAAATTCACTTCGACTGATTAAGGACAAACTCACCGATAGAAAGAGCATGCAGTACATCCCGAAGGACGAGTGGCCGGAGTAGAACGACAACCTGGGGAACAAAAACAGCAACACAACATGATTACTGTACAAAATTCACTCATTTTTTAATAAATATGATAATGTAGTGAGGAAGAGTAAAGATTAGATTCTATAATACTTTTTAAATTATATTTACAGGTTGTTCCACTTGAAATGATCAATAGGCTTTGTTGAGCCACACTGACTAAAACAAATATCTATAATATTGAATTGGTTAATTGAAGCTTGTAAACTGAATGTTTTGGATATTCTCATTATTTCTGACCTTTTATCAACTTCATAAAACAATAACTTCACCAGGTCGATATCAAATCCAAACCGGATGATGGATGCATTTCAGTCACAGCCAAAAATAAATAGAAAAATAAAAATGGCAATAAAAAAAAAGTTATTTTACACAAAACTTCAAAAATGGACGGAGTTTTGTGTAAAATATCTTAGATTTTTTGTGCGGTTCCAATAAAATCATAAGAAATAATCACGAGAATACCAAAGCATTTGTGATTGCAACAATTTTCTTCTAGTAGATGCAGTAGTGCATGATGTGACACGATAATCACTGCAATGGTTTCCTGGTTCCTGCTCTTCAAATGTGATAATTTTCTGTTTCTAGTTGACTTATATAACTGATATATATATATAATTTGACCATTTGTCAGACAAAACAAGCTATTTATAAGACTTTATATAGAATTCATCACCATCTTTCAATCTTAACAATATAGATCTTAAAAGAAGTTAAACCTGTTCATTTTAATGATTTAAAGTCACAGAGTCGAGATTTATAAAAGCATTAAAAGAGAGAGTTGAGTACCTGGATTCAGTCACATTGCGGATGTTGCCGGTGCAGTTGATCTGCAGCATGTATCCGTTACAGGTGACCGGCGCGCACACTGCTAAGAAGTTCGGACGGGGACGACCTATAGTGAACTTAGCCAGGTCGGTCAGTGATTGGCTGACGGCTCCTCCAAACATGAAGGTGCCCACCACCTTATAAAGAGCTGACAGGTACTGGTTGAACTGGGAGTTGGAGTGCAGACGCTTTGTGTGCACAAGGTAGGCCTCTCCTGTGGTGATCTGTGGAGGGGACAGCATGAAGGGTTTATTTTTTTTTATTCCCGTGTAACAACACTGTTTAGAAGAAGCAGACGTTGGGACTCACAATGACGATGGAGCTGGTGATGGTGACGGCAGCCATGCCTCCGTGGGAGATGGTGTCTCTCCTGTAGGGATAGCTGATGCTCTTATCATCGCAGTAGATTCCTCTTTGGTACGGAACGAACTTCAAAGTCAGGATGGCTGAAGGCAGAGCCGCTGGACGGACAAGAGACGAGAGTGTTATGAGCACAAAATCCAGCGTAAAAATTAGAATACTACAATGAAGTGATCAGATATATCTGATGGATGCACGTGAAAGTAAATAATGAACTACAAAGCAAACATATTGTCCACTACATGTTATTCAATAATTAAAAAATGATTCATTTATAAGCTTCGCTTGGATCTAGATCTACACCAGTCGGAGACGATCATGGGATACATCGTGCAAGATGTTTTTCATCCATGTAATCCAGGAAAATGCGTTAAAATGCCACATTTTGCATCGTTTGTCAGGAAATCATAAAACAAATCGCTTCTTGTCAAGTCGAGCCATCCTGCTGACCGAAAGACACGCAAACAAGCAGGACCACAAACATAACACGCTGCAGAAAATATCACTGAAAGACAGCAGAGAACATTTACTCAGGTTCTATACTTAAATATATAAATCAAAAAAAGTAAATGTTCCTCAAAGTTGTATTTATCAATCAATAATCTGCAATAAATCAGTGGTGGATAGTAACTGAAGTACATTAACCAAACACAATTTGAGGTACTTGAGCATACTTCTACTCCAATGCAAGCTGTACTTTTACTTTAGTAACTTTTTAAGTAAAAGTCCTACATTCAGAGCATTTCTACACAGACGATGCAGTAAAAATGTATCTCTGCAACAACAGCACTTGTGCATGAGAACTGTGTTAGCGTGATAACTGTTACCAGAGAATGTTTTTCTGTTTAAAAGTATGAAAGATTGAGCTACTTGAAGCAGTAATACTGTAGACTCTGGGAGCCACGCTGTGTTGTTAAGAGCTGGAGGTCCATCCTGAGAGCAGCTTCGACCCTTCAGCTGTGCGTTGACAAGTGAACCACAACACAATGAGGTGCGCCTCAGGAAACAGCTAAGAACACACTGATGGACTAATGTTTTGGCTTTGGGCAGAAGGTCCCACTGCCAAGTAAATGAATTTGTCATCGGCGGAGCTCAGTGGCAACAACTTCACCTCTGCAGGTCGCGGTCACCCTCTACCGAGGGGCCGCCTGTCGCCATGGAAACACACGGGACGGGACGACCGTGACCTTTAACTTCGAGGCAACGTTTACACACGCACTCACACATGAACAAAGATGTGCACCACAGGGTCATGTACACGCCACTGACAGATAGAAAGGGCTTTTAAGAAATGTTTGGATTTATAGTTTGCCGAAAAACTTTTGTTTAACAGTTTCTGTGCGGGTGCAAACAAAAGAGTCAGAGTTCAGAGACGCAGGACATAAACCTGCCTCTTAAATCTGAGCAGGGACAATAGGCCAATCTGATGTCACGGGTCTTCTAAACTACAACTCCTAAATCGTTTTCCTGTTTTTTAAGAACCCCCTCACCAAACCGCTGAAGTTAATAAGAGCGAGGAATGGATGGAGTTTGTTTTTGCAAGCAGGAGCAGTATATTAGCCGGGGTAATGCCGTAAGAGTGGCTCTCCACTAACAGATTGCTTCCTTCCTCCAGAGTGTGTGACTGTTGCCATGACAGGCAGGACTAAATGAAACCACATGAGGACACGCACAAACACAGAAAGACCAACATGCTGCAGACGGGTCGTTTAAAAAACATGATGTCATGTGTACAAATGTGGATGTCAAGGAGTGTGAATTAAGTCTGAGGTCATACACACTTTGGCCGTCTGTCAGGTGTGAACATTTACAGCCAGTGTTCACTGCTTCCTGTTAGATACTAAGAATACTAATGCACACACTTGTTGCAGGTTATCTCAGTAGATGGAGAGTAGTTCTAGTTTTTCATTTTTAATGTTTTGCTGCTTACTGTTCAGAATCCATTTTGTCATATGCAAAATGATGCTTAAACCTGCAATGACAAACATTGTTTTTCGCTACTTTGGGGGCAGCAAAACAAACTGTTAACGCAACACTGACATATCGTCACTTTTCAAGTTGATCTAGTGAATTTATTCACACATTTTGGAGCAACATTCACTCTCTTTTAGCTCTGTTTTTGGTCTCTACCAGTTCCTGAGGGAAACATCTGGCTCTTTAGCTGCTAAATGCTCCACAATTTTCACCAGCTAGTCGCTGCTAATGCTGAGCAGGTGGTGTACGGTGGTTTTTTGGAGGTTTTGGGCTGAAATCAGCCACCTGTTGTGCTAAATCTCATTAACTAATCTCAATAACTGTGCCAGAAAAATCGGTCTGATCTGTTGCTACTACAAGTTGGATTTTTAAATCTTAACTTTGAGGAATATGTACAGAATTAAATGACACAGATAGCCACAGTGAGGGACCTCCTTTTACATTGTCATTTAATAATACTATAAAAGATTTTGATTATAGCCGCTTTAACACAATAGACACGGCACAAGCTAATGCAGTCCAAATCAAAAACCATATAAAGCACATTATATTTCAAAAGATGTTTTTATTGTCGTGTGAAGACGTGTAAAATGGCTTCCATTTCCTCAGCAAGTGCCACTAATGATTTCTTTGATGACGAGCAATTTCCTCGTTAGAGAGAATTAATCCCGCGTGCAGGAGAAGCCCTCCCCTTTTCTCGTCACATCTCGGCGTTCATTATTCCGGCAGGTCAAGGGTGCTCTCAGCTCGGCTTTGAAGTGAAGCCCAACCGTTGTTTATTCTGCAGGGCGTGATAAATAGAATATTTAGATAACAGACTGCTTGTTTGATAGAAGTCTCTGGTGGCTACACGCTGCCAGCGTGGAGATGTGAGTGGACAGAGTTGGGCAATGGCCGTTGACACACACACACACACACACACACACACACAACAGCTACGCTTATTTAACAGCAGAATCGACGCGGAAGTCAATTCCCCTTCGTAGCAAACATGCTCCAACAGCCTCTGGGAGCCGAGCCCACGGAGGGCTCCTATTATCTGACTGGGACTGACTGGTTTTGTCTGCTCTATGATTACAGGAGGTCTGACATGTTTTTATAGGCCCGTGCTGGTGGGGCGGCCTCCCCTCTTCGTCGAGCTGAGGGGAGAGAGGTTCATCCCCAGATTCACTCAAATCTCTGGTCTTATTTGTCTGTCAGAGTGCTTTTTACTTTGTTTGGGTGATATCAGTATCAGTGAAGTTGTCAAAGACACTATGTATTTATATGTATTTATTGTATAAGACATGTACAGATGCATTAATAGGAAGTAATACGCTATGCGATGGAGTCTGAGCGTAGTTAGCCTAGCTTAGCGTTAAAACTGAATGCAATACCTTAATTCCCATCTTCTTTACATTATGTATCTTGTTTGTTTCACCCGTACATAAACAGAAATGTAAAAATGTCAATCTGTGGTTTTAATGGGACTTAGTTTATTATTTCAGTTCGTAATGATTCATCCATCTACCCAGGACCTCCTGTGCTGTCTTTTCTGATGTTTTCAAAACACGTTTTAAGAGAGAAATAATCAAGTCTCACCAGAGCCGGAAAGCAGGAAATAACGTTCCTTAATTTAACCAGGAAGCTGATTTTGTTCTCACTTCTTGTAAACGTTTCAGACATGCATGGGGAAAACTGATATAATAACAAACATGACTGAACATACCAGAAAGTAGATCTTTCCCCAAACTGAAGTTTGAGTGATTTTTGCAGTTCATTCCAGTAATAATAAAAAAAAAGGTGCATAGTACTAGAAACCAGTCCAGAGTCAGTCGTGTTTGCAGATTTAGTACAGAGCTGAAGCTGGGCGATTAGCCTAGCTTAGCATCAAGACTGGAAGCAGGGTGTAAACAGCTAGCCAGGTTTTAAAAAAAAAAAAAAAAGCTAGCCGGTTAACACTTAATGTCATGTTTGTTTAACCTGTTCCTGGTGAGCAACAGCCAGGCGCAGTGGCATTGTTGAGTCTTGCAAAGACGCTGCACGTAAAATCCCTCTTATAAAATCCCTCTCTATCTCTATATATCTCCTTTACATTAGGTGGGCGAGGTTGATGCGAGCAGATCGCTATGCAGTGATTACACCACTAGATGCAACTAAATCCTGCACACCGGACCTTTAAGTCCAGTTTTGAGGTAGTTTTATATAACTTGTAGTTCGGGCTAACAGTCAGTTACTTGTTATTTTGCAGATTATTAATTTAAAAATGGGATTTAACTTTAAATGTTATCTCGTATTCTAGAATATTCTCTGCCTGACTTTCCTCTCTTATGACCTGCTTATTTCTTTCTGTCCTTCCTCTTCATCTCTCCTTAGATGCTTCCTTTCCTTCTTTAACTGAAAGTTACCTCTAAACTCTTCTGCACCATCTGTACTTTCAGTTTTTTTTTTGAGTACCTTTTACTCCTGATACCTGTTGTACCAGGTAAAAACTTGTCCAAGACATTTCAGTACAACTGAAAAACAAAGTTTTTTTTTGGTGGACTGTAACAGCTTGTATCATCCTACTCTGACATTTTACATGTAGCTGTTGGGTTTCTTCCCCGGTTTTTTTTTTCACTTTCTCCATAAACTTGTACAGCTGCGAACAATGTACAAACCAGTTCCAACCTCTCTTTCAAAAGACACACACACACACACACACACACAGAGTTTCTGCTGAGTTTTTGTCTTCAGAATCAAAACGTCCACAGGAGAGATAAAAAAAAAAGGAAGAAGGGACAGTATTGTTTTCACAATCTCTTCTGGCAAGAGCGACCACTAATTCCACTTTGAGAAAATAAACATGATGGAATTTGGGATCAGACACAAGTACAACTTCCCCTTGACCTCTGACCCAGCGGGAAGTGGCAAGTGTTCCTGTTATTCAGCCCTCAAGATGAGTGGCCGAGGCCCGCGGATAACAGACACCGATAGGAAACAGAAGCAGGTAACAGCGCTGTAGGTGCACATTTGTTTGAGGTTAGGTTAAATATCAGCAGTCGACTGTGAGACTCGCATCGGTTTGGTGACCTCGCAGTCGGGATTCACACTGAGGTGCTCAGAAAACTAAAAATTTAACTCTTTCTTTGCTGTGTGATTTCTGCACTTCCCAGTTTTGTCTTTTGTCTGCCTTTAATGGCTATCATTGTTCGTCATTTTTTGGGGGGTTAATCTTCTACTAAATACAGGAAAACTGTTGTTGGAAAGAAAGCTCCTCATCATTTCCTGTGAGGCTGGGGATTTTTCCTGGGAAAGTCCTACACAACAATGAATAAGAAAAAGCTTTTTCTTGGTATTTTTCAGCTTTGAAGTGGCAGAAAACCTTTGTTTGCATGAAAAAGTTGACCTCTTCAGACTCATATTTTGAGGTAGAAGCATCAAAATCACATTTTTCATCATGTCGCTCCATCATGTCGACATGTACGTGTTGACTGTAGACATGGATAAGTCCGCAAGGTGACATTTTTACACAAATTTAGTTATTTTAAACTTGCAGTAAATTATCTTTTGTGCACTTTGACTGTTTGGTGCTGAGCAGGTCGTGCACAGTGGGTTCATTCAGACAGATTTGACAATTTGAAGATCCTGTGCTGTACAGGTTGAAGAAATCTGCAGATTAACTTTTAATATGATTAATTTAATAGGTTTTTTATTGAATCCAGTTGAAGAAAGTGAGGACTGCATAGAAGGACTACAGAATTAGATCTTCCTCTCTCACCTGAAACTACCACACAGTACTGAAAACCTTTCTGAAACCACTGTGGGCAACGCATGTTTCTACACATACACAGTTTAGGCATAGTAACATTTATTTTCCATGAAACTAGACCACAAGCTTTCAGTAACTGGAACTGAAAATATGGTAGATTAAAATGGACTATGGGAGCAGTAGATAAGTGTCTGCATTGATGTGAAAGTTGAGTGTTGAAAAGCGTTATCACAGTAACCAAACTCTCTATTCCTGGTATACAAAATGCCAGTACTGCATCTGCTGTTGTCTCACAGAATTTTCACATTTGTTTGTGGCATTGATGGGCCCTTTTGCTGCATGTCATCCCCCCTCTCTGTACCCACTAACCGGTCACTCTCGCAAACAAAAACTTCATTTACTTCACCATGGTCTCTAAAACAGATGACCTGTGTGCACATGCAGTATTGTTTGGTTCGTATCGTCAAAAAGTAATTGCCACTGATGGCAACCAATGGGCCAATGGCAACCTGGCAGCCGTTACAGTCGAGCCCCACACACACACACACACACAAACTTTTCTTCAGCATATATCTTACTATTTTCACACAGGAATGTCAGAAGTCAGAAGTCAAGACTTCCCACTTGACTTTGACACATATTTGGCAGAAGCAGATACCGCATGCGTGTATATGTGTGTGTCACTAAAACAGTCGAAGAAGCATCTCAAAAGATGGCAGCAAAATGTTAAAGTGGCACATAAATAACATTCTGCAGAGACAAACAACAACAGCAGCAGCTGTCGTCAGTTTGCACCGGTTACAAAACTCTGTAGACGTTTGAGCTCAATCTTAAATCTTGTAATGACTTTTAAGAGTGCAGACATTTTCATAACTACACTGTAAATGTATTTAGCGTCATCACTGACCATTGGCAAGCCAATAAAAGTTTTCTAGTCTTCCAGGCTGAATATTTTTTGGGTTTTGGACTGCAGGGTTTTGACAAAACTTGACATTTGTTTTGACAAAACAAAGACATTTTAAAGACGTCACCTTGGAACTCGTGATGGGCTTTTTGCCATTTCCTTCATAACACTTTCCATCCAACAGTTGGTTTATACAACTCTCATCCTTCCTTTTTCGCTAAACACTCTTTTATTTACGCTGGTTTGCATCAACAGTCATTTTTAACTGTCTCGTCCCACTTTGTCGCATTCCAACGTCCCGTTTTAGCCAGAAACGCATCAAATGAATCAAGCTGTTTGCTTGTAAAATGCTTTATGTTATTGTTCGTAGTTTTAGAATCCAGAAAATAAAATGGAAAATATTATGCGAAAGGAGAAAGGAAAACATTCTGACGTTAACACTGAGATTTTGTCTTCTTCTTCATGTCTTCTTTCAGACTAGTAGAAACAAAACAAACACATTTTTACTGAACTTTATCTATTCCTTGAAATGTAGTCTTAGTTAAGCATGAGATAAGACTTCATTTGCATATTCAAACACAAATTTTCTTCATATTTATGTAATTAAACTTATTCTGGGGACGTTTCATGGTGAAATCTTTTGTTTCCCCTCTTCACCTGTAACGTCTGGCCTTAGTTCTATAATAAATAATTAATGCTGGATGGCGTGAAGCTTTAAAGCAGTGATAGTGAGGATATTACAGTCAACTCAGAGTTGTGTATGCCGTGCGAAGCTCACAGAACATTTACTGACAGACGTGTGAATTTTTCAGAATGATTGGTATTTGCTTTTAACTTTTGAAGGTTGCTGACCTCCTGAAGCTGTGACTACAGCCAACAGGAGTTTTGCTCCTGACACCTCTGTTTAAAGTGCAGCACCGGCTGGGCTCAGTCATGTTGAAAGATTGCAGTTCTTGAGCGTCTCATAATGTACAAACAGCATTAAAAACAGTGTCAGAACTGAAAGCAACGGGTACAGACAGTTTCTTGGGCGGATTTGTTCAGCTGCGAAGCTAAACAACTGGGAACAGAAAGGTTTGTCTAAACAGAATAGCGACGATCAGCTCAATATTACCAGTCAGGAAAAGGTTAGCTTAGTTTAGCTTAGCACAAAGACTAGAAACAGGGGGAACAGTTAGCCTGGCTCTGTCTAAAGCTTGCAAATCTTCTTAGCAGCACCTAATAAACATCTTACAGTATTTTTATCTCAAAAAACAAAGTGTAAAAATGATGGGTCAATGTGAAAACCAGTTTGATATCAAGCAAATGATCTGAATTAATAATTAATAATTAATTAGTGGACAGAGTTTACGGCTCTGTGAAGTTAAACCAATGTGAAGTGTCTTAAACCTGCCGTTCTTTGATGATCCGACTTCCCCCGTTAATTTATTACCTCATCAATCAGTTTCCTCATAAGTTATTCCTCATTCATCTTCGTCCATACAGGATGATGTTCATTTTGGAAATTATGATCCCATTTAGAGTAAAATAGATTGTTAAAGCAGGGTATGCTTTAAGGTGTGCCCAACTTATAACCCCCTGAAAGACAAAATAAAATATGAACTAATAGTGAGCAGATTGTTAACCTTTAGACAGAGCTAGGTTAGCTGCTTCCTGTCTTTACGCTAATCAAAGCCAACCGTGTGATCTTCTAACTCACCAAAGAAAGCAAATCTCTTATTTCCCAACACTGACATGACATGATCGGCGTCACAAAAACACGATTTCACTCACTCACATTCGGTAATTTGAAAGTGAAAACTGCAGAACTGGTGCAAAGGTGAAACAAAAAGACGAGCGCAGCCTGTTTCTCATGAAAGTTTATGTGACATGTAACTGTTTCATGTTGTAACAACACACTGGGTGTCATCAAGCCAAAGAAAGTGTGTGTGTGTGCGTGTGTGTGTGTTGTATCTACTGTGTGCAGTGTGTAACAAATAATGGCAGGATGGAGGTTTGACTGCGGAGGGGAAGAGAGAGAAATGAAACACTGAGCAGAATCACAGATCAGATCAGTTACAATCTGAACACTCAGCACATTCCTACCATATCACACACCCACTCACACACACACACACACACCTTTTCTAAATGAGGGGGATCAAACCTGATAATAGTTTACCCTCCATAGACACACACGGTTGTTGAATGGAGATGAAGTGTTGGCCATATAGAGAGAGATAGGCCTGTTATCTCTAAATACGGGTTTGAAGTTTAATGCAGGCGAAGCAACATCCTGTGATAAAAAATCATCACACCACCACACTGGGAAGTAAAAAAACAGAATAATGGTATTTTCATCAATTAAACAACTAATTATTTTAGTATGTTTTAAGCAAAACTGACAAATATTTCGATGGTTTCAGCTTCTTAAAAAAGGTTAAGAGTAAACTCGTCTTAAACATTTTCTGACGCTCTTGCTGACATTTTGACAATTTTCTTGAGCCGTGGTGACGAAACAAAACGTCGTTTTGTCTGGCCAATAGTCCAAAAACACAAAGACGTTCCATTTACTGTAATGTAGGACAGGCAAAACGGCACATTTGAGAAACTGAAACCATCAATTATTTCATCTTTTTGCTTTAAAACTGACCTAAACCATTGAAAGATTACCTGTTTCAGTTCTAGTTTCATCAGATTTACATTATAAATCATCTTTAAATTGCTTCCTTAAGCGCGGATAGTGATCCCTACATTATATTGTCATTCATTATTTCTTCTATCAGGGTTTTTCCTTGTTTTATTTTACCTGGAAAAGATTTCTCGATTGAACTAACAGGAAATGCATAACATGACGACACAAATTTGTCATCCTATAAGTGAATCAGAGTACAAATCTTAAAAGTGATTTCACTTTTTTCACACACGTACATGTGCACACACACACACACCCCTAAAACCTCAAGCTTAGTCAGCCAAAGAAGTGGTTGAGTGAAAAAAAATCTAAAGTTGACGAGTCATTAATCATCAAATCTGTGATTTCACAACTGTGTTCTTAAACATTGAACAATCGCTTAAATCATTTCTGCATCATGACTGCATTCATCCGGAGAAGAGTTACTATGTCTCAAGACATCCTTGGCCAAGAAACGCCAAGATTTTTATTTCACTGAGTTCTGAGGAAGTACTCAGATACTTTACTTGAGTAAAACACCACACTGTACTTAAAGTAATCAAAGTAAAAGTACTCGGAGAGAAAAGCAGCATTTTACTATTGTAGTTGTTTGAGGTCATTTTGAACTATACTGCTGATTATTTTCTCAATCAATCAACTGATTGATTGTTTGGTTTGTAAATAATTGACCCCGAGCCGAAAGCAGCAAATCTTCACGTGTGAAGCGAGAACCATGAAAGCATCATCTTGTAATGCTGGTTACTCGTAAGCACTAACTATAAACTTTCACTAAGTTTAATCAGTTTCGGGCTGAGGGTCAAACAAACGCGCGGGGACAGCTTCTTCTGCGTAACATGAATACTTTAACGTCCGCTTCAACAGGAGGAAAACGCAACACTGACCAACAATGTGAGAGATCACATCAAGGTTTCACTTCATATCACAGGCAAGGTGTACCATGTTCTGAATACAAATACTTAATATTCATTAAATGACACTAAATCTGAGAAAAACTTCACAATGAATCTCATCTTACAATATATCTAGTCTATGTTTTGTGTGTGAAAATAAAAGATATTTGGTAAATGTAGGGAAATAATAAATGTGGCAGAGTAGATGTAGAAAGAAGCTTTAGAAGAAAAAGTCCTTCAAAGCTGTACTTGAGTAAATGTACTTAGTTACATTCCCTGACTGCCTAAAGCTTGAGACTCTCAAAGTGGATCCGCAGGGCGTTGACAGTCAGCCTCGTCATGTGTGAACACACGTGAACACCTTGAGTATAGAGAGGTTTGAACAGAAGAACGTTCATTATCATTCCTCCATGTCAGTCACTAGATGGGTCCGCAACTGGATGCACACTCACACAAACACACACACACACACACACACACAAATGTTGTTAACCTCCAATGTTTCTTGCTGCCTTCCCAGGGATTCCACTGCAGGCGAGTACGAGTGTAACCCCACATAGATCACCCCTGAAAAACATCTACAGAAAAATAATCTCAGTGAGAAATGAACGTCCTTGCTTCCTCCCCTTCTTTCATCATATTTAACTACAACCTCTGTCAGCCTCGTGGCGACAGAAATGCGAGCAGATGTGACACAAACAGCTGGACCATGTCAATCCTCTTAATGGCTTTGTGTCGTCCGGGGAGTTCAGAGCAAGTCGCAACAAGCCGTTTTGTTCCCTTTACAGCACTAACACACAGCAGAGACCACCCTCAACACACACACAGACACACACACACACACACACCTGGTCTCCAGTTTCCAAAACAGGATTTTAACTGTCACAGAGAAAGAGAGAGAGATTCATTGACGATGATCTTTGCTCTTCCTCCTAAAGTTTAAAAAAGAAAAAAAGGGCCAAAGGGTGCAGGAAGAAAAATATGCAGAAAGCATGAATGTATTCACAAAGAGTGGAAATTATTCATCACAAATGCACACACACACACACACACACACACACAACAACAAACGCTGTCACACAACACAATGATTTGAAACTGTTCACTTCAGCAAACTTTAGTGAAGATAAGATGTGATCTATCTCATGTGAAATGATGTCAGGGAGTGACAAGACAAAAAAAAAAAATCATTTCAGTGACAAGCAGAGATCAACAAAAAGTCCCAGCAGCATTCTTACTCACTGCTTGGAAGGACTCGGTTTGACCTGTTTGAACAAGATAGGCACCAATGATGACTTGCAATGTTTCACTGTACCGCTGAGTGTAAAATCACTGCTGATCAACGTGTTTACTGTGCGTGTTTTTGTGCAAGTTGCGTCTTTTTTTTTTTTTTATAAAGGCAGATCTTCTATTCTTGCACAAAAACCCCCAAGAAGCAGCAATCTGTGATAGATCTGTAAATTATGTGTGTGTGTGTGTGTGAGAGAGAGAGAGTGTGTGTTGGGCAATCCCACGCGTAAGTTTGTCAAACTTTTCAATAAAAGCTCTTTTATTTATCTTCTTTTTTTTTTTTTTTGGAGTCATGTTTTTGATTGCCAAAGCTGTACAGTCCTGAAAGTAATCATGTTTTTCAGCCATATTGTCAGGAGGAGGGGACAACAAGGGGTAGTCACTCACCAACAATGACACAAAGAATATCCACCGCGATCAAAAGCAGCTTCTTCCCTAGCTCTGTCATGTTTCCTCCGGTGCCGCTTCACTTTCATAAAGAAACCGCGTTCTTTAAAAAAAGAAGCACAGGGCAGGGTTGTAATCTAAGAAACGCCTGGAGTTACTGTGGACAAAGTGGTATCAAGTCGACCTGCTTGTTCTTCCGGCACCACTCCTCTGTATACCTGCCCGCCCGCCTGTCTGTCTGTCTGTCTGTACGCTGAGCTGTTTCAGGTGAGCAGCCTGACGCGTCGCGCTGCGTCCTCTCCGTCCTGCCTTTTTACGCACGAAGGGGTGGGGGCGCGTCTTTCCGCACAAACAGCGCACTATAAACCTGCTCACACAGGATTTGATTTCCTGAAATCTTCCATGAGGACAGGAGGGGGAATCCCCACTTTCTCTTTACTTCCTCTTTCTTTGATTCGCCCCCGAGTTTTATGTAATCTAATCCGAAATCAAGCACGTGGTTAACTCTTTGGGTAAAAACCATGTAACAACACATCCAGACTTCCTCGTATGTTGTTAACATGGCCAGGTAACAGAGTCTTTGATTTCCACGGGGGACAAAAAAGTATTTGATGGATGTTCCTGGGTTTATTTGGGATTCAAATCCTGACCAACAGATGGAAATCTACCAGTATGGAAGACTTTTACCAACAAAACAAAACAAACCTTTAACATTTCCTGATTATTTTGACTAAAGACTAAATTTAGACCAAATAATTCAGGGGTCAGACTTTGTAGACACAAAAAGAAAAGACCTTCTGTAGCTGTATATCTAAAGACGTACACTGTTCATCATTTGGGGAAAATTTGAATCCAAAATCAACAAAATGTGAGCAGCCTTTGGATACTATTTGTTCCCCAATGTGAGAGTTAAACTTTTTCAGCCGCAGTGTGACCCATTCTTCACTTTTTATTTCTATTTATACACATCAGGTTAATTGTGGTTTAATGTCCACTGTGATATGTTTAGAAGAGATTGATCATTAAACCTTTGAGAAGATACACTTTATCTATCAAGAATAAATCACATTGTCGCACTCATTTCATGAGAAGAGGGTAAACAATATTTCATCCCAACTTTATGTGCGACAGTGTACATGGTGTGTCCGTCAAAAGAGATTGCATGTTGTATGCTTTCACCGAGAAGTTCTCAATACTCATTCGGTCTTTCAGGGCGTTCTCTTTACAAAATGACAGAAATGGGATATCATGTTTTCATTCATGTATAATCATTATGTTTCCGTTTCCTCAGAAAGATCCTGTTATACCTACAGATGAAAACCCCGGAATGAGCACCAGGCTTTGACATCAGTTTGACACACGCAAGGGCCAAGACAACATTTTTGAAGCGTCACAACTCTGTCACTGTCAGAGTTTGATCCATTTACTCAGAAAACATCTGGAATAGTCTCAAATAGCTGCACGATTGAATAATTTATGATGCCGTAGGTCCTCTTCCTGTGTCGCTCTGCCATGTTTCTACAGTAGCCCAGAACAGACAAACCAAACACTGGCTCTGTTTTTTGAGGGTTTCACAGCCACAGTAGTTTCTCCTTCGTGCTAGGAAGGAGAGGGTGAAATGAGGGGTTTGCAATCTGCAACTACACACCACTAAATCCTACTGTACTGGTGTAGTGTTTTGTAATTTCTAACATTTCGTCTATTTTTTTCTGTTCTCGGCAGCAACAGACTTCCATACAATTAAGCTTTTCTCACAGCAGACATTTTGACATATCTCAAAAGAACAGGTGTATTGGTATTGTGCATGCTGTCACGGCTCACCGGGACACTTGAATAGAGCTGAGCTATTGTTATGAATGTTAGTAACATCTGTGCTTTTCATACTAGACAAGTCAAAATGTCTGCTGTGGAAAAAAAAGGGCCACGAACAAACAAACTGAATAAACTTGTCTGAAAACACGATTTTAACCACACAAGTTACGCAGGACAAATCCAGACTTTGGATAATCACGTGGAAAAATCTACAGTTTTAATGCAGAAATGTTGGTTCATGCACATTTTACCATACAAATGATGAAAACAGAAATGAACTTCACAGGTAATCACAGCTACAAACACTGCTGCGAAGGTGGCTTATTGTAAGCTTAAATTCCAGTCAGCAGCATTTCAGCTGTGAAAGAGGTCTGAATACGAGATATGTGAGTTTTCAAAGTAACATGAGACATAAAAGAAAAGATATGTAATGTGTCAAGAGGAAGATACGACGACAACAAGAACCAGCTGCCACCAGGAGAAACTGACCAGCAGGGAAGTGATAAAGTACATAGAGAACTTAGAAATGCACAGCCATTCCAAAAGTAAAGCTTTCACCTGGGATTGGTCTTTGCCGTGTACGTGTGCAAAGACAAATAAAACAGGCATTCTCAAACATCAGTATATCCAGAGTAAAAACAGCAGACAATGTTGCAGACAGTGTTTTGACCTATTTACATGTACATTCCTCAGTAAGGGCTCAAACTGTACAGTACATGTACCGACTGAATGTTGAAAACACATTATAAAACCTTCACAGTCGATCAAACATGGACAAATATCACAAATAATACAGTGTCCATAAAGAGTATTTATCCCCCTCTGCCTCTGTCCAAAGTTTGTGCCACAAATATCAGTTATAAAATCATAAGTGAGCTTTAGAAAGAAAGAAAGAAAGATTTTTTCTAACCTTTGGACAAAGCCAGGCTAGCTGTTTCCTCTTGTTTCCAGTCCTTGTGCTAAGCTAACGAGCTCCTGGCTCAAGACAAACCTGAGAGTGGCATGTTTGGATGATGAGCAATAAAAATGTCAGAAAAAAAACCCCAAAACAAATCTCTTGATCAGACTGATTTGAAATATTCACAACAGTTCAGTCTTGTCAAAAGGAAAAATAATGAAAGTTTTAATAATTTATTGATGATTTATTGACGAGGTGTAAGGATCACACTTCAGAGGACAGTAGGAGAAATCCACAAAAAGAGATTGAGGAAAAGGTGCAAGAGACGTAGGAAACGTGTCCGAAAGAGCAACGGTGTGGGTGAATGATTTGGGCTGGAGCGACGGGACCGACTTATAGATGCTTTGAGAAAAAGGGTTTTGGGGTGACGTGACCTCGGCTGGGTGAGAAAGAAAGACGGAGGAATGATAGATGCTGCTGAAGTCGGAGAAGCAGACAGGGCTTTGATGCTGTCTCAGAAAATACCTGAAGGTTTTCAGTTCATCTGGTTCGGAAAGAGGTGAATGAGCTCTTGTGGCGCCCCGTGGAGACGCAGACGGCTCACTTTCTCCACCTAGCTGTAGGTTAACGTCATTAACGCTGACGGTGCTCTGCTGCCAGTGATTGGTTTGATAAGTGGAGTCTAGGAGGGGTGTAGGAGGACTTTGGGGCATCTGAGAGCAGAGGACACTGGAGTAGATGGAGGGGCAGGAGGAGAGATCAGCGTTGGAGGTCGTCATGGCTCTGGTGAAGCACTTTTTCACAGGTTGTATGGTGTTTTGAGTTGTCTGAGCCTGCGAAACTGGCTGCGGAGAGTAGCAGGGAGAGGAAAATGTTTGGAGATCACAGACGCTGTGATAGGTGAGGTCCTCATCTGGGTTGGAGTTCTGCAGCTCACTCTCACCGAGCAAAACAACTTTAGAGTATTCGATTTCAGTCATCTCTGTCATCATAGGCCACTTTATGTTCTGAGGTGAAAATAAATCAAATTATTAAATTCAGTTTGAGTATTTTTAAGTAACACACAGTTTCCCACTTTAAACCTGCAGTAACTTTAGATCTTTTTTCCCACTTGGGGGCAGCAGAATCAAGCTGTGAACACAACAATGACACATCATTATCTTGTCTTATTTACGCATCCAGCAGTCACTGAGTAACATTATCATTCATTTGGAGTCATGTATGTCCAACATTTTCTGTTTTTTTGGTCTAAACCAGCTCCAACAGCTACTCTCTACCTGTGGCTGCCTGTCCTTCAGTGCTGAACATGTGGGTGTTCACAGATTTACAGATCTTTCACTGATAATAATGTAATGTTAACAGTGAGAGTGAACCAAAACAGTGAATTTACTGAAGCAGCTATATGTTGCTTACACTGAGTTAAAGATTCAAACCTGAGACTTGATGCTTTTCGTGGCAGCACCGAACCAGAAAGATTGTTGATGCCCTGTACATGAGTTTATTCATTTTTTCCCCCCAGAAACTGTTCTTCAGTGGTTAAAATCAAGTTCTGTGAGCGTTCAGTTACAGCAGTTACAGAAACTGACATTACATCCACCATTTTGTCACAAAAATATTGACTTTTTATTGACTTGATCTTTTATGTACCTTGCTAAAGCATTAACAGCAGCTGCTCCCTGCTATTTTGACTTGTTTTGACTTTGACGCTAACATAGCAATTATATGGATGTTGTCTTGCTAATACAACAACAAGTAGTTAACTGTTGTTTTATTGCTGAGCTAACAGTTATGTAATTTACTATTAGACTCTTCTATGGGTCTGTTTCAGCTTCTTTGTTACCAGCTTTAAATTAGAAGGTTGGTATTGTCTTCACCCTGTGAGTCTATATGTGTGTGTGTGTCCTGTAGACAACTGCTGTAGTAGGAACTACCACAGAGGTGATTTCCAGTTCTTCGGCAGGTGTTCATGCTTGTCTGTCGACGGCGTGCAAGATGCGGTAACTAAACTGTACGGGTGCGTAGTTGAGATCTAAGATGGTTGTGGCCTGACCAGTAATGTAGTAATGTCTACAGAGTACTACTATTAATTTGTTTCATCCAGTAATGTTATCTGATTTTTTCCACTCTTCAATGTGCATGCATAGTGAGAGCGGAGGACAAGTTTAGACGCACAGCATGAGTCTGAGGTTTAAGGTCTGCTTTTGCTGCCATCTAGTGGTTGAGATTTTACTCTAGCTGACTGTGGATTGCCTGATGAACTCCTGTTTTAACTTTAGATAACTGTCTGCTGTCAAACATGTGACGGAATTCAACTTAAAGTCCAACTTTAATATCTAGCGGTCATATACAAAACCCTGATGTGTGATTTATCGCTGCTGTTTAGGAGCTGTTTTGTGTTATCATGTGGAGAGTCGAACAAATCTGCAGGTTCTTATCATTCAGGGGTAAAATACTCTTCTTTCTGTCCCCATGTTTGCTGTCTCTATCTAACAGTAGCAAAATGCCTTATAAATATAATTTTGTAAATTGCTTGTAGTGTAGTTTGTTTATCAGTGTATCAGTGAGGGCACAGGGGTTAAAGGTTACCTCCAATGTGGTTTTCGGGGTCCAGTAGGCTAAACTGCTATCGGATGGATCAGGGACGTCTTGACACAGCTTCTGTTTCACCCTACAAGGTTATTTTGGGGATGAACATTAGAGAATGACGAAAGTGCAAAGTAGGTAAAACAGTAAAAGTAGGACACCGAGCTTTGAGCGCATAGGTGTGTGTGCGTGTGTGTGTGTTTGTGTGGTTTAGTGTGACAGAGATCTTACATCTTACTCTGTGCCAGGCAGGCCATCAGTGCCAGCGCCAGCGTAGTCCCCATTATAGAAAGGAGGGTGTACATCACAATCGACATTTCGTCCGAGCCTTCAAACATACACAAAAATGTTAAGTTAAAGATAAAGAAATATCTTGTTTTCATGTTGATGCAAGAGTGATTCAGTGTCTGTCTCACCTTCACCTATGTGCATTTTAGTGAAGCCAGCTTTTCCAGGTCCAGCATCGGTGTTGGCCTGCACCAAGATGATGTAGTTACCCGGCAACAGATTCTTTAGAGAGTAATGGTGAACGTGACCGGGCACGAGCACTCCTTGAATAAAAACGGGAAAAGTTCAGTGTGTGTAGACAAGATGTGATAACATGATAGAGAATATGGATAGAAACATAACAAAAACAAAATATATATATAAGAAAATTAAACAACAAACTAAATTAAAATAAAGCATAAAGTATTTAGAAGTTTGACCCCTCTCGCTCTCTGTAAGTGTTAATTCTACCCTCGTAAGGACACAAAGATGAGGAAAATCTGAAGGGATTTTACTCATACCTATGTATATTATTACGTTTTTAAACTGATTTATGTTTCTGTGACAAACCTTTGTATCTTTTTGTAGGCTTAGAGGGTTTGAATTGGTTATTTGGTTGATTAAAACTGATCAGGCAAATGGGAAAGGTTTTATTTTATGGATTAAGTGAATGCATCACAAACATACTAATGCAAACATGTCTGTAACAGACAAATCGGAGATGATATATGGCCACACTAACAACGTGCCAACGCTGTTGGCAGGTTTAATGTTTACCATTTTCACCGCCCTAGATTTGCATATTAACGTGTTAACAATAGCTCTAAACACCTGAGGCTGACGGGAACGTCATCCGTATGGAAGGTCACAAACTACTGGACAAATTCAGTTTTTACAAGGTGAAAAGACACCAAAGTAATTCATCAACTTCACAACATCTGTGCTAAATGTGGGATTTCACATATTCGTAAAGTGTGAGGCTGCTCTGCCTGTGTGTACCACTCACTCTTGGCTGGTTGGTTTTCTTTTGAGTAGGAGATTGTGTAGTTGCGGATGAAACCGTGAAGCAGCTCCACAGGTACGGGACTCCAGACGATCTCCGCTGTGCGGCCAGTGATCTGCTGCACTTGCACTTCTTTAGGACCAGCTATGGGCGCTATACGGGCAGAGGAAGGTGATGAGGATCAACCACAGGATGTGCTGCGAGAAGAAAGCTGGATCTCTATCTCTATTTCACAACATCTGATATAATTAAGCTGTGTTTGCTTCAGCCGGCAAGGTCTGTTAAATAAAATGTGTGTACTTTTCTTTGTCCTGGATCACTGTCAAGACTTCATTGGCACAGACATCCGAGGTATAAATCAACAAAACTCAAATGAAAACAGCAGCTGGATTCACTTCCCAACCATTTTGACGTTACATTTAATATCCAGCAGATGTTTTTATCCAGTCTTTGTATCCATGACAGATACAGCGTCCTCAAATCAAATATAGACAGATGTTTGGCAGCAGTAGAATATCACCTCATGATCGCCTCACAACATAAAGTCATGAGCTTTTATATTTTTATGTAGCTCCAATCGATTGCTCCATTTAACGCACATATAAAGAGGCTCTAATGGTGCACTCTATACGAGCTGCTGCAGGGAGGAAGAAAAGTTTCCTACGCTGCTTTCTTTGAAGCACAGCAGGCACTCTGCGATTACAGCATTCGACATGAGTGCCAAAACATTAGAGTTTCAAATTTTGAGTTTATGTCTTGTATTTTTATTGTATTATATTTTTAGTGCGAGAAAAAAAAACACATTAATTGCACTGTGTTTCTTCACTATGATGAACGTGGGCGCTGTAGTTTATTTTGAGCTGCTCCCTCATGCACCATCATCCTGCTACATCAGCAGCTAGAAATAGTCCCCAAAAAATGCACAATGCACTCCTATTTGAATAATGTTTGCCTAACACTACAATGCCCAGCTATTTTAGAGAATTACAGAAGCCTTTATTTTAATATCAAAGTGTATATCTGTGACCCATTGTTTCCATGCTTACCTACATCTTTGGTAGGAATGATTGGGCGTGGGGCTAAAGGGCCACTGAGGGTAGGTACTGCAGGTATTGAATGACGGACTATCTGTTGGTTTGACCTTCATGCAGCCAAAGTATGCAACATACATCAAGAACATGTGGAAATTGTCACATCCTACAAGTATTTGGGAACTATTTTTGATGATCATCTTAACATCTTTATGTTAAGAGGTCATCTCTTCCCTGTTACCCTTTTACCCGTTTTTTAAAATTATTTTTATCTTGTCCTTTTGTAGTTTATTTATCAATTATTTATTGACTCACTCCCTTCTATCATTTATCTGTATGTTTGTAAGTTTCTCCGTTTCTGTGTGTGTAAAGCCGCTCCAAACAAATTGCATCCAGTGGGATTAATAAAGTTGTTGGCAGGCGTCTCCCTCACACTCCCAGTCGTTCGACTCGATTGTCACCTACCTCCTTGGCGTGTATACATGTGGATGGTGCTGTCCTGTCCTGCCCCTTGTTCGCCGTACAGAGCTCTGACAGAGACAACATAACGCTCCATTGGTTTTACTCCCTCTAAAACAACACAGAGATGACAGTACGGTTCACTGTCCAAATAAATGTGACTCTGCTGTCGCTTTAAAACATTTTAAATTGCTCTAGATAAGTAAAAAGAACATAATATTGTCCTTGTTGTTAGATTACCTGTGATTACCAGTGAATTACAGGAACTATTCAGCTTTTCCCAGTATGGGATGTTGTTGTTTTTCTCTGTTTGCTTGACAGCAAACCACTCCACTACAAAGCCGCTTGGTGACCGATCAACCGGAGCCACCCAACGGACGTCCAAGCTGTTATCATCCAGTGGAGTTGCAGTGATTTGTCTCAGGGGTGGAGGCTCTGAAGAGACATAATAATAATAATAAAGGAGAAGATCAAAAAGAGATGATTAAATGCAGATATTATTGTATGTTTAATGATTTGGGTTTTTTTTTTCCTGGTATCTGTTTGTTTGAAACTGTCCAGTCCACCAACATGTCATCATGAACCATAGTTCAAACACTGCAGCACAAACATGGGATTACACTTTCAGGGATCTGCAGCAGTGTATTGTTGTTTTTTCCAATTTCTTTTAGTGTAAAATTAATTTGAACTGTCCTTTTTAATATTTACTGTAAACTGTAGGGAACAGTGTCCTCATGCCAAAAGAAACAAAAACCAAAAAACAATCTGGTGCATGGGAATATACAGACAGGGGACAAATTAAAGAAAACATGAGACGTGCAGATGCTTTCTTACAGTCACTGAATAGCTTGATGTGAATCAGATCTTGACCCCGTGGCACGCATACTGGAATCCGGAACAACGTACTATGAGGCATCTAAAGACTTTTTGTCATTAGTCTCGTGTTGGATGGATTCCTGATCTCTTCCTAAGAAGTGTTTGTGTAGTTGTGATGAATCATGTGTGTAGGTGTAGCTTCTGTTTTTTGTGCGTCATGTGCGTACATGACAGCATGCACTTGAAACAGTTAGCGTCTTGGACAAAAATAACGTTACTTAGCTTAATTTGCTATATTAATCGTGTCATTTTTCTTTGTTGAGCAGCCGGGTGTGATTAGATTAGGTGGATGGCGGCAGCCGGTCATAGACAGGATGGTAGGATTAGAGGTGGCCTTTAAAATGTGGAACGGTGAGTGGACGGCCTCTGCAGCAGCAAGCCACTCACTCTGAAAGAAACGTTTCAGAGAGTCTCGCCTGGAGGTTTTTCCTATTGTTGCACTCTCAAAAATGGAGACAGGTAGGTATGTGAAGAATGACAAAAGAGACCTTGAAGGAACCCGCCTCCACACACCTGGGCATTCACTGTATAGGGTGGGTGTAAGTACCGTGTTGTTAAATGGTATGAAACATTTGAAAGTTTGAAAGTTATGAAAGTTGTCACATGATGCAACCTCCCTTTATTCCAACATCATAAAGACAAATGGGGGGAAGGTTTCAGAGGCAACAACCACTTTATTTAAAGCATCCTTTTGCCCTTATACAGCAGTTTCTACTTATACCAACACCAAATGAGGGAATATCTTTTAGGACATGCTATTCATCCTCTTGGCTGAGTTCCAGAGATTGTGAAAAGCCACGGCAAGGACTGTACAAACAACTCGTTGTGAAACCACACCTCACTTTGGCACCCTGGTTAAATTGATCAAAAGCCTCAAAGCATCCATGAACGCACCTTGATGTCATGAGCATAGAGGAATTTAAGTGAGACCTTACCGGCCTCAGAAGCTCCAAGGAGCCATATTCGGGCTTCCGGCGAGGTCCCTGCAGAGGTAGAAGCCGTCAGTTTGCAGGAGCATCGTCCCTCGGGGAGGTGCAAGCTACAGGAAGTACTTGTATGGTCCAAATGACTACAGCTCCCATGATCACTTAGGACCTGAGCGCTTTCAGTCTGACAAGTCACACTGAAGAAGAGAACTCGGCCATTGGCGAGAAGGCGAGGCAAGGGCTGAGAAAACAGAAAACGACACATAAGAATGAGCTGCTATGAGACGATAGAAGTTTAAGTCAGAATTCATATAAACAGAGATTGTGTGAAATGCAACTTTGTCATCGTCTTTCTCCAACTACCTCAGCTTCGCTCTCAATTTGAATCAGACTACAATGCAATAACTAAGTAATTTCAGAAAGGTTAAGGGCAGTCAGTGAGGAGACGGTGATTAAAAATTAATCATATCTAAAAGTTATTAAACGATTAAGGTCTAAAGCTCAAAGTGATAGAAAGGAGTTTATTACACAAGCACTCATGACTCAAATTCACACACGTCAACACACACACACACACACACCTTCCAGTGCAGCGAGACGAGTCTCCAGCCATTCTTGTCTGTTTGTATCACTCGCCTCCAGAATGGTGGTGCTACAGATGGAGCTGGTGGATGGAAGGAGATACAGCAGAACGTGCATACTTTAAGCCAGCAGTGACACCCATAAAGACATTTATACATGCCCTATACATCTCGATTAGCATGAAAACAGAGCAATAACACTGCAGTTTATTTGTGGTCGATGTATAACTGGATATCGTTGGACTGCTTTGGGTAAAATTCCTCTTCAGTGTCTCATGGAGGTCAGGACCAGTGCCTGTGAACTGGCACTGAGGATGGTGATTCCCATAATCAGCCAGGATGGCTCTGGGGGGTTGCAATGTTGGTCTTTCGGTCGGTCGGTCAGTTGGTCCACCACTTTCTCTGAAATATCTAAACGTCTGTTGGATGGGTTCCCGTGAAGTTTGGTGGAGGTTGCCAGAGGTTGAATCGACATTAAAAACTTTTAGTTGGGCTGGTACAAATATTCATGGTTCCCAGAGGATGCATCCTACCAACTTTGGTAATCCCCTGACTTTAACTCTATAGGGCGAATTGTCATTTTGGATGATCGACCCAAACTTCATGGTGCATTCATGGTACCCAGAGGACAAACCCTAATGATTTCAGTAATCCTCTGACCCTAGCCTCAACATGAAATATATAAACTACTGAAAGGTTTGTATACACACTGATGTCCAAATTATTGTAATGATTTTTCAAAAATGTGTTTCATGGCCAAATATCTAAAAAACAAATTACATTTCTTTCTAATTAGTACATATTAGCACGCCAAGACACTAAGAGATGCTTTAGTAAGATGGTGATCATGGTAAAGATTACACCTGCTTAGCATTAGCATGTTAGCATTGTTGTTGTGGCCTAGGGGGGTTACGTACTAAGAGACTTTTGTTGTACGTCTATTCGTCTAGAGTGACTTTGGGATCACACACCCATCACGCAGCTCAACTATTGTCATGGTCATACATAACAATGGTTTAATTACTGTATTTTGTCACTCTCGTGGTAATCTGAATGATGAATTTGTATATATGGGACGCTAGGGATGGTACTATGAGTCATCTCGTAACAACATTCTCTGCATGGCTCCGCAGAGACCTTTATGTGTTACTAACCTGTGGGGGCTTGAATCCACTTCCTATGCTGAGGGAACATCCTACACCGCACCACCCTAAGTATACTGAACTTCTTTACTGCTATGAACCAGCGTTGGTATTAAGACTTTTAACAAACACATTATACAAATTTATCGACTCTCACCGTCCTCTCCTGTCCTTCCATGTTGGGCATTGCTCCACCGGCTCCAAGGACTCAGTGGGCCCTCGTAGCTGTGACGAAGCCTGACAGTGTATGAGGTGTCAGGTCTGAAGAGGCAAACCATGAAGCTTTTGCTTCTCGCTGTCACATTTTCAACCTGAACATTAAACTGTAAAGGAAAGAGAAATAGAACAAAGTAAGTAGAAAACTACATGAACTACATGAAGCAGAGACGGAAGCCTGCTGTTTTACAGTGTGTGCCAGTTTTGTGAAAAGTGGCATCACTGATGTGGAATGCTTTGATGTCACTAAAAAAAAACACTACACCTTGCACCTCTCCTTCATGTAGGGGAATGTGTTTAGGCATATTTGGGAGTGGCTGACCTGCCCTTGTGCTGTAAACTCAATTTGGGATTTCAGCTTTTCGACTTCATTGTCAGCCACAGGGAATTGAGCCAAGGTGGAGATCCAGGTAACATTCAGACACTGAGGTCTCCCTCTGACTGGCTTTACGCTGTCCAAAGTCACTGGATACAACATCACTGCGAAACGCAGGGAGAGAAGAGTGAGACAGAAGTAAGAGAGGAACAATAAGGCTGAAAGTAGGAGAAGCAGAACAACCTCACCTTCAATCCTACCAGACCGACACCGGCTCTTTGATGATATGTTCTGGCTGTACGTGTGGGCTATGACGGTGATGCAATATTTAATCCTCGTGGTTGATTTGGTGATCGCCGTGCAGCTGTTCTCAGATGTGGTGCAGGTGAACAGGGTGCTATTTGCGTTACGTCTGTGCATACACAAATTCACATAAACATAGAAGCACACGCACGATAATAACAATGTGTATCTGAGTACAGTTGCCACTGGCAAAATTGATTTGAATGTTTCAGACGCATGTGCAGTCACACGCACATCACAAACACTGCTCATACATGGTGTGCAGAAAGTTTAGATAGTTGAGCTTTATCATACCAGCCATCAAAGCCTCACACGAATGTGAAATTCAAAGGTTACGAACAAAAGCATTTTCGCACAACTATCAAACAATAATACTGGCACAGACGGTTCACTATTGCTGAACAGAGACTCGGTTCATGAATTTTAATCTGCCAAAGACACCTATCATGCTACATTTTGAAAGAAGGCATCCGAATGCAAAGAAAGTTTCCTAGGGTGAAGTACTACCGAGTAATTGCTCAGCAAGTAAGACTGAACATATTAGATATCAAAGGGTACATCGCAGACAATATCAGACGGTTTATTTCCTGCTTAGCGCACACTCTGTCAGCACATATAAAGTCTGAACTTCACACAATGCTGATTTTTTACACAGACGTGTAAAATGAAAGGTATTTATAATGTAATAAAAGGAGTGAATGAAAACTGTTTATCATCTTCTCTCCTCTTACTGTATCCTTTAGAACATTTAGAACGTGTTACACATAATATAATATAATGTAATGTAATGTAATGTAATGTAATGTAATGTAATATAATATAATATAATATAATAATATAATAATATAACTTCTCTGTGCTATACAGGTGAGCTCAGTTATCATCCAAAAACTAATAGAAACTCATCAATGAGCCACACAGTTTTATGGGCAAACTATGCACTGGAATTTAGTTTGTGTCAATCTCACACAGCCCATCCTGCAACCATTAACACTCAAAAGAACACCAAATGCGTATGAATCTGTCCCCGTGGTGCATGTGCCCCACGTCTTAAGACACTTCACTGTCTCTCTCAAGCTGTCACGATGCAATAAAAACTAAAAAGCACTAAAAAGACAATAAAAAAGAAAATAGTCCCCATCCTTCCTGGTTGAGTACCGGTTACTTAAAACAAGAGTGCGAAAATGTCTTCATGTTCGTGACTCACTATGCAAATGCTTCCGTACAGGACACTAAGGTTCACTGAATGGGCGATAAGTAATGAAATGACGTGATGCCTTCACTGTCACCAGATTCCAGTTGGAGATTTTAAGTATTTGACAGCATCTCCAACACAGTCATTAAAACACCTTCTAACACATATCTTTTTTTTTAAGATATGAAGATTGGTGTTCATCCTTCTACTGCAGCTTTATGTTATTTTTTCCCTTTAATGTGTCGCTCATCTGTAAATCTATCAAAAACAAACACTAAGCAAATAAAAATCTGACATTTTTAGTATATTGTACTTGAATCAGACAAACAATATAAAGAAGAATATATATATATATTCAAAAAAACAGTATGAGGCATGTTTCACATACTCACATGTGTTTAAACATGACTTCTAACATATTAAAGTAATGTTTTGTCTTACATAAAAGGCATCCTCTCAACTTTGAGAGTGTAGTTCTTTGCTGGGATGTCTCCAGCCTTCCAGTGGCAGGTGACGTTAGCTCGCTCCAGAAACACACAGTTAATTAGCTCTGGGGGTCGTGGAGAAGTCTTGGTAGTTGTAATGGAGAAGGCTGGACACAGCACTGTAGATGGAAAGAGCCTAGAGTTAGTAGCATGCAGGGGCAGATACCGCAAGTCCTCCACAAGGAAGATTGGAGTGTTTGGTTTGTTATGCAGCCGTCTGGTTAAAGGTGGATGAGGAACATCACGTCAACATGCTTTTAACTGGTGGCAAAAAGAAATTAGAGGAGAAAGAAAAGGGGAACATGGGACAGATTAGCAGTGAGGAAATAAGAATGATTCAACTGCTGCTGCATGTCAGCACTTAAATCCTTCTTGACGAACCTATTAAAACAGACCTTAGGAGATTTCTGAATCCAAACTAATGACTTACAATGCCCGCCATTTATCTTGTCAAATATTTATGAACTGCTTCAATTGCTATTTGACCTGAGGTTTAAATAGCAGCTGAGGCAAGACAGTACAAGATGTTTGCCTTGAACTGACTTTCACAACTTGCTTTGCTGGCTCAGTTTAGTGCTGCAGGGTATGTGTGGGAGCATCAATCACACCAGGTCTTACGTAGCAGTGACTTCTTTTTTTGCTCTTCACTCTCTTAAAAGTCCAATGTGTAAGATGTAGTGGCTTCTAGGGTGCATTTACTGATTGCAACCCCCTCACCATCCAATCAATCACATGAAAACATAAATAGGTCCTATCTAGAGCCAGTGTTTAGTTTGTCCATTCTGAGTTACTGTAGAAACATGGCGGACTCCATGGAAGAGGACTCTGGTGTCCGTAGATTTTTAAGTCTCACTCTAAGGTAACAAAAACACTTATTTTTAGGTGATTATACACGAGTGAAAACATAGCTATGCATAATTTATTCAATTTCTGTCTCATTCTGTGTAAAACTTTTTTTTTTTTAAATCTCACACTGGACCTTTAAAAAAAATCCACTACTTAGTTACCCAGACGGCAGGTCCACACCAGTACCAGGATCCACTCCATGAACACCAACCGGTTTGTCCTGTGGTTTCTGCAAGGTACTACTCACTCACAATCCATCGCACCACGAGCGAGTAGAAAGTTTAAGGATCCTGCAAATGAAACAGTTTAAGAACAACAGAATAGGATGCCAAAGGATGACTCAATTTGGTGGTTTCATTTCCATGGAATAGCTTCCTGTGTAGTAAAACCCTCTTTCGCTTCAACATTTTAAACTTCGTTTTCCTATACGTCATTGCAATATAGCTTGAGTCAGAGATTAAGTGAGTCATTTTTACAGATTGCCACAGGTTCCTTCATCAAAATGGTGACAGAATTTGTAGGTCTGACCTTTTACCATCAACAACATAGAAACCTAACCTGGGTGTAAGAGATCAGACTCATTATGTCAGTGAACCCTCTGCAATAAACAATCTTTGCAAAGTTTTGAATCAGATTGCGGTGATCCGGAGCGAGAGGTAAGTCAACTCACTTCTGGGGCTGTCGGTTGTTGGCTTCGGACAGGACAAAACCATGTAAACATTTAACAACTGTTTTTTAACACACTATAATGTTGTAAGAATATATCAGCGTAGGTGAAATAACTTCCAATATAACGTGCATAAAAAAGGTTGACACGAGTTACTGTTTTGATGACTTGCAACTTGACTTGACAATGATTGACTTCAGACTCACTTGAGGAAAAGTTAAAGGCTTGACTTGTCTGTGTTCATTAAATATTAAATATTTAAAGCAACACTGTGAAGCAGCAGAAAGCCAGTGAGTCATCATTACACTGAAATGTTGAAATGTGAATAATACATTTCAAAAGTGCTGTTAAAGCAACATTGTGTAACTTTTCTACTCTAAAACAACCAGATTTAAAATAAGGTAAATCATGTTATGATACAACACTGACTTGTAATCAAGTGAATGGTGTCAGGTCAGTTCTCACACTATGTAACTTTGACCTCCGAGTACGTAACGCACCACAAACTATTTCACTGATTTTGGTGAAAGTGGATCATATTTCCGTCTGGACCTTACAGAGTTTTCCGATGGACAGTAAAGTAAACCTCTGTGAACCGTAGCTGCTGTTAGCTAATGTTAGCTCAGTTTGTTAGCTGGGCTTCTCGGACTGTAAGATCAGAGCACCAGGAGAGTGTGAGCACCAGGAAGAGGAAGTTTTCGGTGTAACTGGGCTCAGCAGCCTCTATGTACATAATGACAGAGCTGCTCTGCTAAGTACAAAACCCAGACTCAGATTCAGGTCGTCTGCAAGAGATTTGGCAGCAGGTTCTCCACAAACACGCGGTGCATGATAGTAGAAGGGAGAAGTCCTACAGAGCCGCTGTGGTCAATCAGTCCAAACCTTTTTAGCTTGAAGCCCAAAAGAGAAATTAGGTGGTGTCTTCCCGAGACCCAAACTTATAAGGCTTTAACACCACCCCGCGGTGACTCAGGTAGAGGGGAAGAGGTCTCGATGACAGCGATGAAGTGTTTGCCACCTTCTGCTGGCAACACCTGGTGGCAAAGTACGCTTTGCCTTTCGGGTAAATACTTGCTCTTCTTCAACTTTAACCAGAATTCATATAGTTATCATAACATTATCATGCATTTTAATCTGACAACAGGGCCCTGCGATGAGCTGGCGAAATGTCCAGGGTGTACCTCGCCTCTCGCCCAAAGTCAGCTGTGATTGGCTCCAGCCCCACCGTGACCCTGACGAGGATAAGCGGTTACAGATAATGGATGGATGGATCTGATGCAAACTGGTCCACGACCTATTAAGGGTCCCGACCCTGAGTTTGGGAAACACTAGTCTATCAGGAATGTAGATTTTTTTTTTTTTTTAATTCTACACTATTAGGCCTGCTAATATTGATTAATACATCAATAAATCAATGTGTCAATTAGTCTTGCACACACAAAATGTCCCTTTCCAAGCTCCTTGTACACAAGGTGATCTCTTTAAATGTCCAAAACACAAAGGTATTCAATTTGCAAGGATATAAAACAGAGAAAAACCACATAAGAAGAAGCTTTAGAAGCTTCGAGCAGCAAATCTTTGGTGTATGTGCTTGAATCATTGTTGCATATGAATTTTCTGTCAATCAACTAACTGATTAATCATTCCAATTATGTAAAAGTGTGAGATAAAGTGTAAAGTTTACGCATTTTGGACAAAAAATGCATAAACACATAAGATAAAATGTTATTAATTCCCTAGACAGCATGAAATAAATAAATCTCAACATAGTGTTTGACATTTATGATTGAATGGGTTAATCAGTCAAAGAGAAAACATCACAGATACTATTAGAAATATTAAAGCAGGATCCCTCCACCCGTGTCTAACTGAGGTGTTAATCAGGTAAATTAAACTGCTGGAGCACACGGTGTCCTGTACCTGTTTCAACAAGTATCCTCCGCAGCAGTCCCAGCTGAAGTCGCCCGGTAAAGTTCAGAAACATGAGCACAAAATGAAACACATGATCGAAGGAGGTCTGAGTCAAAATCCAATCCACTTACCTGACTGACTGACTGACTGACTGAGCGAGCTCGGTCCGCCCACAGCTGAGGGGGAGCGGCCGCCTCTCGGCTCTGTTCCGCCCCCCCTGCGTCAGTGGCTTCCGTGCGCTATCATATCTGTGGTCGGGGTCCCCTGGAGGGTCATGGGAAGCTTTACGCGCAGATCCGGACACAGATATGATGAAATGATCCCTTCTTCAATTTCACCAAACAATAAATAATAATAATAAGTCCATAAATTACACTTCAGAAACAGTCTTAAATGGATTATTCTGGATTTTGTTACAAAAATATTTTAAAGGACTAAACTGTCTTAAAGCAACACTGTGTAGAAATGATTTATGATTTAGCGCCCCAGTTCCAGAGTGCTTATACCACTATCATAGATATATACATGTGCAAAAACTAGTAAGTCAAAGACTTCGCCAACAGCCGAACATCAAGAAAACAAGACGTAACAGCCAGCTAGTCTTACCAACAGCAAGACGCCCAGCTCAGCCTTTTATTTCATGAAGCTCTCACCAACGACTAAAGGTCAGTCCCAGATTTACTCTCATCTGGCAGCTTCTCACTCAGTCACTCTTTCGCCAGTGTCACCTTCAGTGTTTTCACCTCTGTCTGTCGAGTCCGGTTACATCGTCCACTCCTCCAGCTCCAGTTCTGTCACGACACTGGCTCCAGTCCTGAAAAAAAAAAAAACCTCCTCTTCTTTTCTTTTGGTGGTCCTAAACGCCTGTGGTATACAAACATTAACACTCCCCAAGTGCTCTGAGCTCACAGTCCGGGCAGCTCCCGGCTAACAAACTGAGCTAACAGCAGCTACAGTTTGCAGCAGTTTACTTCACTGTCCATCAGGAATGTCTGTAAATCAGAGAGAGCTGAGGTGCAGCAAGCCAGAGGACATCGGAGGGAAAGTCAGAAAACATTTTTTCTATAAAATATGATCCAGTTTCACCAAAATCTCTTCTCACTGGTGATCATACCTGGAGCACAAAGTTATATAGGTCAACATAACATCAACAACAACGTTGCTTTAACAGCCAAACTTTGATTTAACCTTCTGAAATGTGTTATTCATATTTCAGCATTTCACAGCTGTCTCACAGGCTGTGAGCTGCTGTAACAATAGCTAAAAAAAAAAACAATTAAGAAGGATGTGTGCTACATTTGTTCATAATGAACTAATAACACACACGAGCACAAAAGCAGCCAACAAAAATGCATCACACACATTACTGCTTTAACTTTATTCTGAAAAAAGTTGTTTGAAAAGTACACTGAAGAACCGAAGAGTTGCTCTTGTGAATCCACGATGCCAAGTAAACAAGGCAATATATGGTAGGATTGTGCCGTGCTGTTATACCCATGAGTATTTTCATGTAACAAAGCAAAGAACAGGCTTTTTTTAAATTAACATTTTCCAGGGAAACAACTTGATCACAATGAGGAAAAGGAGAACAATCAACACTTCTCGAGGGACCGACCACAGCCCTCCTAGCTTGAGCTACATTTGCGCGGCAGAGGCAGGCAGAGCTTTTGTATCCGAGGCGAGGCGCTGGCAGAGCGGGCCGCCCTGCTAACTGTGTATGGGTCGTATCCCTCAAACAGAGCCTTCCTCTCTTTAGGACTGGACAGCTCAAGAAGTCTCTGGCTGGGCACATAGTTTCTCGCCGCTCTGGAGACAAGCCAGGACACTGAGCGCTCTCCTTCGAACTTGGGGTGGTCATGCTTAGGGGCTGTTAATACAAAAATAATCATGTCAAATAATGAGTAAAATAATGCAAAACGTTGCATAATTGCAAGACAGACTTACTAGCAAGTAGCTCTATGTGTGCCGATGCCTTGCAGGGTAAGTGAGCCATGGGTACAGGTTTAGATTTGTGGCCAGAGCTTTCCAGAACCTGTTTTCTCTTTGGCTGAGCAAGTTGGCAAATTCGTGATGTGGCGACTGCCGTCTGCGTTGCTCGGTTCAGCTACGTCCACATTTCAGGTGACCGACGAGATTATATTGAACGCACACACACACACACACACACAAAAGAACAATATTAGACACGAGCTCTTCAAAATCAATCAAATAAATAAATTTCGCTCAGTCTTGATGCTCCCATTTCTAGCCATGCTTTCTTTGACGTTTATGAACCCCAGATGTTTTTATGACTTTGTGCTAGAGCCACCATGAGGTTGATGTTTGTGGTTTTACCTTAAATTATTATTTAACTCTTAAACTATTGGACAGATCAACGTGAACTCTGAAATGCAAACATTCCTCAAAAGTGAACTGTAATCACTTTACAGATCCCCGGCTTTTCATTGATCACCATCATTAGGTGAAAGTTTAATAACATTCCCATCAGAAAACGAAAATGTCAACAAGCTGACTCATATTTAAGATGGAAAATATGGTAAACACTATACCTGCTAAATATCCTTATATACTTGTAAGGTACAACAAGTTTGCTGCCACTTATTGAACTTTATTTTAGGTATTCAGGCAGATAAATATCTGAAAGTTTAAAAATGTATTTCTTGCTAACATAATGTGTGCAAAACAAACTTAAAGACTTAAAAACAAAAACAGGTGTTATCTTTTGTCTTATCGGGGAAATACAAAACCTGTAAAACCACAGAGGCCAAAAAAACACAACCTACTACATCAATAAAAAACAACTAAGACAGACTCCCAATGTGTCTGTGCCTACTCCTTTATCTTTTTATTTCATGTCATGCTGGTATGTGTATATTGTAGGATCTCTAAGACAAATTTCTCCCTGGTGGAGACAAATAAAGAAACCTGAACCTGAACCTGAACCTGGACTCACAGACAACCTTCAAGTCCTTTATGGTCAGCCTTCAAGACTTTCTAAGTACCAACGCCCTGGCCTTACTGTGACAGCTGTCTGTGGAGCTGGCTGCATACCAGCTATGTCCCATGACCGATCACATACACAGCAGTTTTACAGGAAGTGTGCGTTACTCACAGGGACCAGCACTGGGCGTTGTGGCTGCCAACCAGCTGCAGGCGGCCGAGGTTGAGCCAGACTACAAACCCTATTGGACGCAACGGCCCTGAGAGCCCGTTCACTCACTTCCCATACGGGAGAGCGTCTGAGGAAAGAGCAAATGCACAGGTAGAGGAGGTAGGAGGAAGCAGAGGAGAGGACGAGGAAATGAGGGCACAGAAAGAGATAAAGACGATAGTTAGGTGTGATGGGTAGAGGTTTAAAGGCCAACAACAGGAAGATGAAGAAAGAGGAAATAGGAAGGAAGGAAGTTAGGCTGGCAGATAAGAGCAACATAAACAAGTGTACGGAAAAAGGTCTTGACAGTGCCTCGTGGTGTTTTGTTGGAAACAGCACGAGGGCAAACAGTTATCTTCTTATCTATTTTTTAACTCACTGATGTAAAGATTTGTTTTCATACTTTCATCAGATGTGCAATTTTTTCATATGAGATAAAATGTTGGGTCCAAAAGACTTTTTTTCAAATCACTAAAAAGCTCAAATATAAATGTAAGTGGTAGTAAGTTTATTGTCATCCACATGTTAATGGAGTTTTAATAAAAAAGAGTGAATTTAATAAACAGACTCAGGATAAAGAATGACAATTGTTTGTTTTGACTCTGTTGTTAAGGAATAGTGTAATACTGCTGGCTGGGATGTGCATTGCATCACTCGCATTGGCGTGCACAGCACTGCGTCAGATTACACTTTGACTAAGTGTAGTCAGTTACTTAACACAAATCACATGGCAACTATTGTAATAAGTAACATAATCTATTGGATTGCTAAAAGTGTAATCTAATTTGAATACTTTTGGATTATTTCAGAATCAAACATTGAAAAATACAACACCTTATACTAAAGAAATGGACACAGAAATTTGAGTTACATAAATATTCTATTTTCTCTTTAAACGTCTAAAAACGCCTTCAAAGGCTGCAAGATTTTTCATTTATGGAACTTTAACAAGCAAAAGTGAAGTGGAAAAGGGAAACGCCCTATCAGAAATCATATTGATAGGGTGTAATAACACTGAAGTCATCAAAACAAAAGGTAAACATGGAGGAAGATGTGAGTTTTCAATAAAGGCATGGATCTCTCTGACACACAGGTAAAAAGAAATCACACATGTTTACAGTGGTTCCCAACCTTTTTTTTCTATTATTGAGTATAAACTGACGACCCCTGACCAAGTGACATATTTTATTTCATATTATATTTAATGCATAACAATAGCAGATCATTTCCTGTTAAATATTGCATCAGAAAGAAAGAAATCTCTTTCTGTGTCCTGGCTAGATTTATATTTCCTCAGATTCTTCTCCCTGAAACTTGGCTATTGTTCTATGAGCTCTTTCTATGTTTAATTTCAAGGACAAAGCTGTACCACAGAATAAAGGCTCTGTGAATACAGCTTGTTATTATCCTGTGAGATTTTTTTAAAAGTTTATATCCTGTTTAAACATTTTAGTTTTTGTCAGAGAAATCAATAAAATGCTGAGATATATATTAGGTCAACTGTTTTTCTTAAACCCTGTAAAATAAAGAAGGCCTCACAAACACCCCAGTGAAGATTTGGTGAAGGGGTTGGGGACGCCGCAGGTTGGGAACCAGTGCATTAGACAGTAATACATTAGTGATAGTAGAACTTATATTTACGTGATTTGAGAGTAGAACTTTCTACTTCTACATAGCTCCGTCCAGCGAGGGGTTAACTCTACAAAGAATAACATAGAAATGCAAATCATCACAAAAATAGCAGAGCAGCACAGGGCAGGTTTGTAAACAGAAGAAAAAAGTGGACAAAGGGAGAGTGGCAGAGATGTACCAGTTTTGGTGGTGGATCCGGTCCTCGGCGGTGGCAGCTCATCCAGCCAGTAAACAGAACGACTGGAGAATTCAAAAACAGAGGTCTCATCAGAGAAATAGGGAGACATGGAGAAAGAGAAAAAAACAGAGAGGTTAAAGCCAAACCTACCGGTCTGGATGTCTGAGTCTGCTGGGTTTGGGTTGAGCGAGTTTCTGAGTTCGGGTTGTCATGGAAACAGTTGAATCTGATGGAGGAAACAGAGCATATTGCTGCTGAAATTATCCCATTATCCAACCAACGTTACAGCACAAACAGAATGTTTTGCACACATCCAGGGACAAATTTACACGAACAGAAATGTAGTACAACTCCTTACTTTGACACGATTTTCAAAACAATGAATGGATTCATTTATAATGAAGATAATCATTAGTTGCATTAGTTGATTTTATCTACTCCACCACTGTTGCATTGTACTCATCAAAAACTGTCTTAATTCAGTGCACCTTCCCGTGAACAGCAGAAACCTACCACACAATTACATTTTTAGTTGATAACATTAATGAGCCGACAGTCAGATGTGACAGATATTTATCAGACAGATGTTTATCTGCAGCTTATAACGGTACGTTTTAGCCTAAAGCTACATTAAAGTTACCTGTCCTGGAGCTACCTGCAGTCCCTCCTTCTCTCCCGGTGACAAAAACACCTGCTGGTTGCTAGGGGATCAGGTGACACTGGTGGGGTACAGTATACCGTAGATCGTCTGTGTGAAGGACGAGTCAAGAGGGCCAACTCTGCCTTCCTGATTAATCACATAACAGCTACAAGGAGACGAATCACACATATCCATGCTGACAGGTCTATGTCCACGTGTATAAACAACAAGGACGAGACTCGTCTAGAGATTGTGGCTCTAGGAACAATAATGAAAGTATTCGGTACTAGTAGAATATTGCAAAAATACTCTATTACAATTCCAGCCTTTTAACTTAAGTAAAAGTAGAAAAACAGTGAATAAGTCAAATTCTAAAGTAACTGGTAACTATAGTCACAACAGTGTACTGGAGTAAAAAGTACAAATAGAAGTAGAAAGTAGCAGAAAATGTAAAGTGCCTTAAAACTGTACTAAGTTGCATTACTTGATTATCACCAGTCTCGAGAAATGTTAGGTGAAATGTTTATGGATGTGTACAGGACAATAAAATAAATGTATTTATTTATATTAAATTAAACTTACAGATCTACAACTAAAAGACAGAGAGAGATAGTGAAGTATCAAAGCAACAATAAACAAAGGCCTCATTAACCTTGAAGATATACACCAATATTATAACTTTTTATATTTATTATTTTTACTGTAAAGCACTCTGTAACTTTATTTTGTCATCATCATTCTTTAGCTGTAATAGCTATTTGTAATAACTAACTTTTCTAGGCCATACATACTTGCTACACAGCCAGAATTATTTTTATGTTTAATTCCATACCTTTATTTACCTTTACTCACCTCACCTTTTTGTCAGTACAGCGAAACACAAATAAAGGACCTAAAAAAACCTGCTTGAATGACGTGTATCATGAAGTCTTATATGCTGTGAATATGTCTGTGTCATTCATAAATTTGCACACAACTTAAAAACAGACGACACTTTATTTCCAACAAACATTTAAAATCTTATAAAAACAGCAAATAACAGTAAATAATCTACCAAAGCTTCTTTAATAGTCAAGATCACAAAGCCACAAGCTTTCAATATAATACTGTAATTATTATTCTCTAAACTAGTATTGCAGGAGTCTGTTACTGTGTGAAGTTAACACGTCTGTCACAACTTGCTCTTGTTCACACATAAACATGAACTGAGGAGGACACTGCAGGGCACGCAGCTACAGCATCAAATAACATTCACAGGCCTCTGAAGCGTAGAGGTTAAATATGTAGTGTTGGGTTGTATTTTGAACTGCAATTTCTACAAACTAGTTTTATCCACACGCGTCATATCTCATTTTATTTGAGTTTTTTTTGTCATTTTTAAAAAAAAAAGTTCACATGAAAATTACTGCCTCGGTTGAAAAGTCAACGTCGATGATTGGCACAAACCAAAAGAAAACGCCATTATTATCCTTCTAGTGATCTGGCAGTACAGTCTATCACTGCGATACAGTAAGAGAGACAGATCTCCATGCAATGTTCTGTAGATCTTTTTATCTTTTACCTAAAAAGTACTCAGCTACAGATCTTTATATCAACGATTGCTGGTTCTCAGGAGTTCATGGTATTAAAATACAGAGATTTCAGTGATAAAACCAGTTCACAGGCGTATATATTCATGAGGCGCCGAGCTCTCTTATTAAGCTGCCAGTGTAGTTACTGGGGTTATGAAAAACAAAAAAAAAAAACATGGCACCAAACAGTCCAATCTCTTGTGAGCAGTGCAGGTAGAATGGAAGTGAAAAGGCATGTGGGAAACAATAGGGGCAGAAACAAGTAAATACTGAGTATATATTGTATTCAGTAGCACCAGGAGAGAAGAGTATTAGAGTGCGTCAGTGTCAGAGGGTCTGCACTATGACAGGATACAGTAGGGACATGTGCTCGGCTCCTCTGATCGGCAGCTTGTGTGTGGTGTAGTAGTGGATGACCTCGGGGATGGTGGAGAAGGGAGGGCTGTTCTCTCCGAGCACGTAACGCCCGTCTGCAGACTGAGTGAACTTCATGTGCATGAAGCCCTTGCAACTCCTTACAGAAAGAGGGAGAAAGAAGAAGGAAGGATTGAAGCCACACAAGCCTGTTGTGACATTTGCATAACAAGACTGGAAGTGAATGTATCAGAACAAACATTCACAACAAGTCATAAATGCCCCGGTTGTCCTGCAGATGTTGCGTTGAGTGAGTGAGTGAGTAACCCCATCTGGAATAAACATGTCATACACATACAATGTGAACGGATGTCAGCAAATGATGAAAGTTGCCACATCCTGCGGTCTCTAGGACACACTATGAATGTGTATGCACATATTTTTGTGACGCTGTCGGGGAAAACAAATTTTAAAAACAAAAACAAAAGACGTACTGTAATAGGATGCAGCGAGTGGAGACAACTGAGCGACAAAGAGAGAGTGTGCCAGTTTCATACCATCTCATTGCGAGTCTGTGAAATCTTTTATTTTTACCACTTGTACACTACTGAATAAGATGATCTAGTCAGGGCATTCTGTTGGTTTAAGGGCCACAACGTCATACACGTACCACAACATCCTCTGTTCATCTTTCTCTCTCTCTCCCTCCCTTCCTGTTGCTATCTTTTTTTCTCTGATGTACCTATTCTGCCAGAGTTTGTTTTCATTTCAGCTAAATTTGGTATAAAAACGGTTATACGGTTGTTAATCGCCACTGGATATATTAAAGATCCGATTAGTTATTTGGTTTATTCCACATATTATTCTTCCTACGTCTTTGCAGGATTAAGAATAATTTCTTAATAAGAATTGCTTTGAAGACGAGTAATAAATTCATTGTGTAGAAGTTTGATAAGTGTGAACTGAATCCACAGATCTACAATTGTCTGACATTAAACATTAGACCGATGCATTCACTGACACTCCCTTTTAACTACTGACTGATTACTTGGTTTTGGGTGGCGACACAAGAGGACTTTCAGTTGGGTACAATTCAATCAGATCACTGTGTTCCACCGCTCGCCGCTTTAAGAGATCACAGATGTGAGGTTCAAGCAATTCCCAGCATACAGATCATCACTCACAAAACAGCTGCTTTCATGCTGATTATTCATAGGGGCTAAAAAAACACACTTGCCAAAGGGAACAGGGGGGGGGTAAAAAAAAAAAAAGGAATGAAAGGACTGAGTGGGAAGAGAGATAATGGAAAAATTGTGAAAAATTAAAAGTTGCCTCGAGGCTCAAATCTGAGAACATTCTCTCGCCGCCCACAGACCATAACAATACCCAAAAGAGGCAAAAACTGGATCAGATCATTTTGGAAACAGCGCAGTGCAGTGCGGCACACTGGGAGACAATTCCCCTTTAAGAGAGTGCAACGATGTTTCAAATTAAGACTGTATGAGGAGGATTTGTGGGGGGGGTTCTGGATCCAGTACAGCTCACAGTAGAGTATAACGAGAAGTGGTTAAAAGGCTGCTACAACTGGCAAGTAAATAACTCCTTCAGTAAATAACTCGTAATGGAGAAAATGTGGGATGCTAATGATTTTAATGTGAAATGCAGCCGGAGGTCGTTGTGTGAGCAGCAGCGTTTACCTCAGTGAGAGCGAGTAGTCGTTCCTGCAGGTCTGGCTGTTCCTCACCAGGTAGGAGCTCTCTTTGCACAGAGTCAGGAGACTCTCTGCCTCCGAGCGGCTCAGCGTTCCATGGTACCACCTGCAGGTGACCAGGAGGAAACATGCCAACAAAACAGGTTTTAGTTAAATACATGTGCTGTAACTCGTGTCCTCTGTCTTCACCCTGTCTCGAACCATTTAAACGTTAAATAGTCCTTTACAACATTAGTGCATTCCAGCCACACATGTCAGCACTAAGAACTGCATGTCAAAGTGATTAACCACTTACTAAATTTTACTTTTACTGTTTTAGGGCCATGACTGGCTGCCAACGAGGAGAGAAATGATTCTATTTTTAAGCAAAACAAGTCAAAGCAGGTCAACTTTACAGGCTGAAAACTGCATGTAACCTCCAGATCTCTGAATCACCTCACTCATTTGTTCAGAGATTCAAACAGAGCTGATGTGGTAACATCATGTGAGAGGTGATTGTAATAAATATGAGAAGTCATTGTAATAAAAACTGGAGCCAGGAGACAGACAATTAGACACAACTAGAGGAAACAGCAAAATCCCAAAAGAAATTAAACCTGATATTTTGTTTTGATCAACATCTGACTGTAAAGTAATTTCCTCTCTATCTAATAACTATCTCCCATTCATGTGTGTAATTCTTCCCACTCTGTTCAAAACTATTTCAATTCTTTCTTTTTCTTTTGATTGGTTGATTTCTCTGCAGTACGACTGAGTATTAGGGCCACATTAAGGAAAAAAAAAATAATTAAAAAAAATAATTACGAGAATAAAATCCTAAGTATTTAATTAATTACGAGAATAAAGTTGTAATATTAACTTCGGTAAAGTTGGAAAGATATTGGCAGATTCGAACTTCCGGGATCAATAACTCTCAAGTGAAACGTTGTTAAAGCACAAAACACGCATATTTTCAACCTTGGTAAGACAGACAAGAACATTAGTGTTCACATGCAGCCGGCTGTGAGAGCAGCGCGCAGGGACCGTCTACAAAGTGCAACACCGAAAAGAGATATTACAAAAATATTCAATAACTTGAAAGAAAGGCATTTTTCATACTAAATGTTGTAGTGTAATCTGTAGCAGTTTATACTGAAGTTATTGAAGCCTTGGCTGTTCAGTGATTTTAACCCAGGACCCTGTCACCGTCTTTGCACACTTGCACACTTACACTTGTCTCTCCAGTGGCATGGATGGATCCACTCTCTCCCCCAGGAGAGGAGGTGTGTCACCAACCAGACGGAGTGTAGTTGAGTCGGCTGTGGTAGATGTAGTGCCCGTCTTGGTGAGCCTGGTCTGTTCTGTCTGAGCTCGCGAACGCTCCCTTTCCGCCCCTTCAAACTGAACTGTGACCAGACAGAAAGACAAAATAGGTTAGTTAAAAAACAAAACAATCAAGACAAGAAAGAAATGCCCATACTGAGACTTACGGTTTACCTGCTAGAGCTTTAGAAATGTTGTCCTTCTTCCACTCCCAGGGCTGGTCGTATTCATCAGCCGGCCTCTCATCGTCCTGAGGCAGCCTGCTCTCTCTGCTGTCTATCAGGCCAAGACCTCCCTCGACCCTCTGGATCTGTTGTTGTGCTGGTGGAGCAGCTCTGTGGTGGTGACGAGACCTCTCCTCGTACGGGTTATCATATAACTGGCCGCCATCGCCACTCCCAGACCTGTTAGCCATCACGCTGTGCTGCAGTTCTACACAAAAAAAACACAGAGTAAATGAATTTCTGCAGAGTTTAAAGTCACAAACAAACAAAGTAAAAATTAGTCTAACACTGTAAATATAAAGCCCAAAAATAATTAAAAGTCAAATTAAATCTGATGAGGAAGTGTTTCAGATGTCTGGTTTCTTTTTTTGACTTCCAGTCCATTCCACACTCTGAATTCCCATCAACAGAAACAGTGTTTTGCAAAACTTCTGGCTGTGGTCCAGATGCTACTGACTCATATTGTTCTAGCCTCCGATCAAGATGAAATGAAAGTCAGTGTTTACTGGGATACTGCCATCCGCATACATATGACAGTATGTACGAGATGGCACTTAACTTATTGGAAATATGCTAAATAGTCTGTGTAAAAAAAGTGTACAGTGAACACTGATGCACTGTTACACTCGCAAGATTACGGCTTGTTATAGTTTGCTTTTACATCACGGGGTAAAGCGACAGAACATGATGGTTGCTGTTAAGTGTAGCAGTGTGCTACTGCCCAGTCATGACTAACCTGAGATTATCCGCTGGGCTTCAAACGGCTCCATATAACTGCAGCAGTCTGTTGGTGTGGATTTGGGCTCCCAGTTTGGTCTTCCTCTTGGGTCTGGACGGATATCAAACGGATCAGAGTAGTCTGTGTCGGCGTCGGACGCTGCTGGGGCAGAGGGAACCACCTAGGCAGGGAGAAAGAAACAAAGATCGTATCACAAATGAGGAATTTAACTGTGTACGAGACAAAACAAATAAGTAAATGAAATAAAGGGGCTCCTACAGGTTCCTCTTGAACAGTCACAGGACTCAGGGGACTTTACAGCGGCCAAACTCCTGAGAGTCCACTTTGATCAGTCTGTGTTTGGGAGACACCACTTTCACCTGGAAGAAAACACATGGAGGATACATTACATGAATCTACCGAGACACCGCACCTGGTAAGCAATTAAAACATCTTTTATATGACTGTATAAACATGCATGTCTTACCTCCACGCCATTAGGCAGCACTGAACCAAACGCAGGGAACGGGGAAGCTCACTGTGGCACTGCAGGGGCTGAAACCGCCATTCTGGTGCTCTTTATCGGAGTGCTGGTACGGGTCCTCGAAATCGAGCTCCTTCTGAGCTCTGTAGGCCCTCAAAATCTCACTCTCGCTGTAATCTGGCCTCGGGGGCTGTGGAGGGTCACGCCTGGTGCCAAAGTTTAGGTAGTCCTTCAGCCACTTTGCCATGGATCTGGGGGATGAAATGGCAGACAGATTGCTTAGAATAATTTGGGGGTTATTAGTCAATAAGAAACATTATTTCATTGTGTTATTTACTTTTCCATTAAGTTTAAAAGGGGGCTATAAAAGACATTTAGAAGTGAGTCATAACTGAAGTGTATGGCCCCAAAAATAAAGTAATTAGATGTGTATCACTGGGAGAAATTAACTCATTACCACCCAAATAGCTACAACTGTAACCTGGACTTGGGCCTGTAAAGTTACCTAATTAAAGCAGGCTAACAATCACCAATGAAGTTCATGTTTATATTAGCCAAAATTAACTTGGATGGAGTTTCCATCAATATAAAAAGGTGTTGTTATAAATCAACAGGTCCGGCGAAAAATAAGATGTTCAGCTTCAGGAGGTTAACATTAATAACACAGAGCAGAGAGGGGTTTTTAATGGCATAACATAGTTCAACGGTAGGCTGATAGCCTGACAATAGCTAGTTAGCATTAGTGGGTAAATTAGAAGGGGTTACAATCTATCAGTTGTTCACATAAGTAGCGTGATATAAAGGGCAGTGTTTGCTTTAAACTAAGAGTACGAAGCTGAATAGCTGACCAACCTTGCTGTTGTGTTATTTATATCATAAAGTAAAGGGTTAAAGTAACGTGAGTGTAAATATCACAAAGCTAAAGTCAGCTAACGTCGAAGCGTCTCAGCCGTTAAAACTAACTGCTACGCTCACCCTCTTTCTCGGCATTGACGGCTTCCCGTTCCAGTTATGTCTCCTTGGTAACCATCCAGCGTTTTTTGTTCGTTTTAACGTTTTCAGGCCTTGAAAAAAATAAAAAAACTAAATATTGAGTTTATCCGAGAGGAAATCCAGTCCCAGCAGCAGGTCAGTCAGCTAAACGTTAGCTGGACCAGACCAGAGCAGACCAGACCGTGGAACAGACTGTCTCCGACACAACACTCACTGACTGGCGGCGGGCTGGCTTAAAGGGGAGGAGGGAGATGTATTTAAGTTGGTCGACATTAAAGCTTCAGCTATGCGATAGATAGATAGATAGATAGATAGATAGATAGATAGATAGATAGATAGATAGATAGATAGATAGATAGATAGATAGATAGATAGATAGATAGATAGAACCTGGGATAGATAAATTTATGTAATAGTACTAATAAACTCAAAATGACTGCATTCATTTTCACTGTTGGGTTTGGGCAAACAAATTGGCTTTATTAAGATTTTTGTGTGAAGAGGGGAGGCATGGGAGAGTATTCATTTGATTGCAATCTGCAACTTTACTGCTAGGTGCCACTGAATGCACACTGGACCTTTAAGCAATAACATTTAGCATGTGAATATTGGTGCTTTCATACTATATTTAAACTAAATCAACGGTGGAAAAGGAATGTGGAGGGGGAAAACAAAACAGTGCATATGGATAAAAACAGGTATTTCTTTTTGTTGTTTTAAGGCCTTCGAAGACTAAAACAGGAGATATCACTGAGAGACCCTATGACAAGATATAGATAATGTAAATATTAATATTATATGAGATTAAAATGAATGATTTGAACATCAACATACCAACAAAGCAAACTCTGTTTGCTGATGAAGACTGATCAAAAAAGTAAGTAGGGCTTGAGTCATGAATGACCATTAAGATTGTTTACCACAGTCCCAGTCTATGAATATGAAATCACATATTTACTGAATCATATAAAATCAATACTATGAAACTATTACTTGCTTATGATTCATATCTTTAGAGGACATTAAAGACCTAAATATTCTGATTCAACATTGTGCATTGTAACATGTCAAAACATATAAAAGGACAAGGATATAAAGTTAAACAGATTTTAATAAACATTAAAATATACAGCTGATATTTTTGATAGTCACAAAAATTCCATTTCTGAGGTTAAATTGTCAGGAAGAACAGGTCCAGTGGATCAGCTAAAGAGGATTATTATTGTTTCACTGGGTTTCAACAGACAATATAATTCCTGCTAATGACTGTCCACCAACACATGGAGACCCACAAACTGCTTTACACATGTTTTCTGTGCAGCATTATACGCGTAATTGTGCGTCAGTCACTCAAATCAAAATCTAGGCCAAGCATCTTCTTTTCATTCGCTGTCATTGCTGTCACTGTCTGAATACGCCCCCAGCAGGCTGAGAGATGATGAACCTTTTTGCGTGGTGACAGGCTTAGAGGCAGTCTCAGAGTCGGCTGTAGATGCCTTTGGATCTGCAAAACAAGACACACAATGATTGTCTTTCAAAAATCATATAAAAACTTTTGATTAAAGGATGAGAACAAGTGGTAAAAAAAGATTGTTGCATGTCCAAGTTTGATGAGACAATAAACTAAACGAATTAACCATTGTCTATGATTTCAGAGGAGTTGGGCTGTACACGTGTTTCATACAAGCTGTAAGAGATATTAGGATATTAAAGGTGTTACCTGTTTGTGATGTTGGAGCAGCAGCAGCAGTCACTGGACTGGGTTTGTTGTTGGTTGCTGCCGGTTTCTTTCGTACGACCAGGGACCCCAGTGCCCCTCGACCACCCAGCGTCCCCACACTCCTCTCCCAGCTCTCCACCTTGGCCCTCTTCACTCCTCCAGTTGAGGTTCCCTATGGAAAGGCACATCATGAGACTATTCACTATTTCCTGCTCACAGGATGACTTCTTTAAATTGTCTGCTGAGTTTTTGTATGTTGATTAGAGTCCAGGGAATCTGTACATTTCAACTGTTTAGTTCATAAAACCTTTTACACTGCATTGAACTGCATCCGGACAATGTCTTGAGAATCATTTTCCAGCCATTGTCCAGAGTTGGAGATTGAGACACAGCGTTCGATGGCGGACAGCGAGGCAGGGCAGCAGCTGCTCCAACACTCTCTACCGAGACTTTGGGCGATGGTACAGCCTCCTTTACTGCTGTTCACTGTGACAACCTCTTCGTCTGACAGCCCCGTGTCAGTGTCATTGTCACATGCTAACTAACCTAAAGGAGTGCTTCGCCCCCAAAATGACTTGTTATCAATTACTCAACCAGTGTTGCCTTGAAATTTCTACTTGTGCCTGTAGAAAATAATCCATGTCAGAATCTATGTTTAAAAACTCAAATTCAGCAGAGTCCAAGTCTTATTTATCTAGTCGTATGCTCAATACTTCCTAAAACCTTGTTGATGAAATCACTGTGAAGGCACAGGTTTGAACCCAGAACAGGGAAAACTCTTTGCTTAACGTGAGTGGTCATATGTACCTGCGCCTCTGTGGATTTGTCAGTGGTGAGTATGTCTGTGGGTTTGTCTGTGCTGGATTTATTTGGCTGCAAGCGCTCCTCTTCCTTCTCTGAGTCAGAGTCAGAGTCAGAGTCTCTGAGTCTTTTCACAAGGGCACGATCCAACATCTCTCTGAAAAACAAATGACGCATTCAGATTTTACTGGATTTTGCTTTTTGAGTTCACACTGATTATAAGAACAATACACAACACATAAAACATTCAGACATGAGCAGAGATAAAAGTTTTTACCCTTTGTCTTTATAAACCTTCCTCACTCACTTTGTCTCTCGCTCATCCTCTTCTTTCTCCCTTTCCTTCTCTTGCCTCTCCAGCTCTCTGTACCGGTCGATCATTCCCTCAAAGTCCACCTGAGCCTGCCTCTGGTTCAGCTCCTTCAGCTCCTGGAGGTTCTCCAGAACCTCCATCTCCATCTTGGAATCTTTTGTGCGGTTCTCCAAAACCTGGTAGAGGATTGAGAACTCATCAACTCTTCATTCTTGTTGCCAATTAAACCAATACAACAGTACACGCTATTTACAACACCAACCTTCATGGGGTTGTTCAGCTCCTCTTCCTCCCTCTCCTGTTGAATTCTCTTCTCCTCCTCCTCAATCAGTTTCTCTGCCTGGAAGTTTCGTGTTGCACCATGCTCCATTGCATAGTCTGTGTTCTCTGGGTCAGTCTATGAGATATGAGATATGGAAGAGTGAGAAATTATTTTATGCATACTGCTGGAGATGTATTTTCCAGAAAATAGCACACAGTTCAATATTTACATTTGGAGTACTTGTTTTGTCTCATAGCAGCAATTATCACTGAGATAATCAGAGCATTATAAACACACACCTTGAACGTAATCTCAGCAAGACACCGAGTACATTTGATGTAGAAACGAAAGATGGGCAGTCCCATGTACAGCTCGTTCTGAACAGTCTCTTTGCGTGCATTGAACTTCTTCCCCTTGTAGATGTACTCGCCACACGTTTTACACCTGCAAACAACAAGAGACCATGATTTCCTGAGTGATCAAGAATAAAGGATTTAACTCTTTAGGCCCGCCCCGCTACTCCTCTCCTCGAAACTACCAATTCAAATGTGCTACCAATGGCACTTTGTCCTGAGATTAGAGCTGCAACGATAGGTTGATTAAAAGTCAACTATTGAATGAATCACTTCTCAAATGTGAAGAGTTTCTAGTTACTTTTCTCCGTTATGACAATAAACTTAATATCTTTGGGTTGTAGACAAAACAAAACATTTGAGGACATCACCTTAGGCTTTGGGAAACTACTCGATATTTTTTCACCATTCTCTAATCAAGAGATGATTGACAGATGAGTTGACATTGAAAATAAGTTAGTTGCAGCCATACCTGAGCTCCTAAATGTACATATGTGACAACGTCACTATGTTGTTTGTTGCATTGTGCATTGAAAACACCATCCTCTGCAACATCAGCTGTGTGGCAATGAAAGTGAAGCTAAGTGGAACTTAAAAGGTGCAGTGTGTGAATGAAAACATGAAATATATGTATAATCACCTGAAAATCACAATCTTTTAATTTTATTACTTAAAAATGATCCTTTTATATCTACAGTAGCCTAGAACAGACAAACTAAATACTGATTCTAGACAGAGCCTTTCAAGCGCTGTTTATCGTTTACACTAGGAAGGTGAGGGTGATGTGAGGAGATTGCAATGCAGCCATTACACCCCTATATGCAACTAAATTCTACACACTGGACCTTTAAGCATGACACAAGAAGAGCAGACAGGTTGTTTGAAACATGACTGAGATACCTCATGTTGAATGGAGCCATCAATCTGACCACATACTGACGATCTTTAGGGAGTTTAAGTTTGGGGATTTTGGATGGATCGAAATCCGGGGGGTAGTATTTCTGTGGGAGACAAAACACAGATGTGAGTTAGTGAAAAGCACGAACGTGTGCTGAAACTAACAGCAACAAACGTAGAAGCAGCAGTACTAGTAGTACTAGTAGTACTAGTAGTAATTACTTATACAGACAGTATTAATAGCTATCATATAATGTACTTTGGATGTACCCAACAAGCAATTACAACAAATCACATAGCTTAATGTTAAACCACAATTAGCCTCGAAGCTAACATTAGCCTGTTTGGTTTACAATGCTCACACGGTTTTAGACGTTGCTAGCGTTACCGTTAGCGTTCACATACTTACATTCAATACTTTTCTTTCGGACATTGTTGCTTTTTTCTAGAAACTCAACGTGGAGAACGAAATTTTGGGGGAATTAAATGAATCACAACACTGCTAATGCTAACTGGTTGATCGTAAGCTGCACTCTACACTTCCGGTTGTCTCGTTCATAGTTTTAACGTGCTTCAAAGTGTGGTGCTGCCACTCAGCGGCAGACGGTGGTATTGCAGTAAGAGGTAAATACCTAAAACACTAAAGGCCTATTTAAAAAAAGACAAGGATGTCATCAGATAAAAAAAAAGAGACAATTACATAAAAGTAAAGGTTAACATTCTTAGACAAGTGTTTTATTATAAGCATTGGATTGCCTGTGTTTAATAATAATAACAATAATAATAATAATAACTGTATTTATATAGCACCTTTAAAAAACAGAGTTTTACAAGGTACTTTACAGAGGCAGTAGACCCAACAGAAGGCAACACAGTGTAAGAACATGTGACACTGCATGTTGACAGAATCAAAGATAAAAGAAATGATAAAGTGAAGTGAAGAAAAAAATAAAAATAAAAATAGACGACATCACAAAAAAGCAAGTGATTTAAAAGAATTAAGTTAATATTGATTTAATATTGAGTTTCCTTTTGGTTTTATCTTGGATGGTCGGTGCATATACTGATCAAATATTGATCAACGCCTCTATGAACTACAGTGGAAAGCAATGCAATAATATAAATGGACTCTTCTGGTTATACACTAAAATCCTAAGGTTGTTTATTGTTTATTTATTTGTATTCCTATTAGCTGACTGTCCTCCACAAGTATGAAAATTAGTAAGGATATTTCAAGTTATTATATACCTCAAGCAAAGGTGTTAATAATATTTCATAAACATATACATATACACACACACACACGTGAAAATACACACACAGAAAACAGATAATGAAATAAAACAAGGCACACAACTAGTTTATAGTTTGCACCTTATATAACATGTAATGGACAGCTCGATATGCTTCATGAATCATTTCATACACTTTTATACACGTGGTTTAAATGATCTTCTCTTTTCTCACTCACTCTGTCACACCCACGGTGTGACATAAACTGCTAAAAAATCACTAAAACATCTGTGACATGTTGAAATTATTAAATGAAATTATTTCTCTGCATACACAAACACACATAAGTGTTGTGTTAGACACCCCAGAACCAGACCTTAAAATGTATCTTTCCATTGCAAGTATCCAACCTGAATGAGTCATAGGCTTTACATATTGATCACTGCCATCATCTTGCTGTCAGCTGTAGTCGTGTCTTTTTGTTTGAGCAGGAGATCATGATCAATATGATGGAAGAACAACGTCTCGGGGACAACGTGAATTGTCAGTGACATGGGGTCTTTGACAGGGCTGGTGTGTAACCACAAGTCTGCCAGCCCACACACACACACACACACACACACACATTGCTTAGGGGGTGGTTAAGGTTCTTCCTACGAGAGGAAATTGGATCCTGATTACAGATTGGTGTCAATGTGGGTTAACCTGAGGTCTGATTTCAGCTTTATTGAACAGAGGTGACAGAAGGAGACAGGCAGAATAGATTAGCAGCAAATCCCTGAAGGGAAAAGGTTTGTGTTTGCAAAAGTTATCCTCCATAACAGATAGTTGAGACTATGATATTGTGTTTTAGATCAAACCTAAACATGCAGTGCCCTTTCTCATTTGGATTTGGTAGTTCCAAATTCAGATTCTCAGTTTTGTTCAGTATTATGTGCATGGGGAGTTCTCAGCCTGATTCTGACACATGAAAATGACTCATAAATGACTCAGATGTACAGTATGTTTAACTGAAAAGGGTTAATCTGTCGTCAATAGGCCATGCTCAGATTTAAAAACAGACCAGTGTGTGACAGTAAAAGGAGTTTGATCCCCACTCAGCCATCAAATTACTTTATCAAATATGTTTCATGAAATGTAAATCCATTAACCTTTAACCATCCTTGAGATCATCCTATCAGTTCCCTTCCTGTCATCATCCAAAGATACAAAGGTGCTGAGCAGAGTCACCCGTGTCAAAAATGTCCATGAATATTTCAGAAGCTGGCTGATGTCAACAGGAGCCGTTTAGCGCCTATAAAGAGGGGGGTTCTCTATGAGACCTCCAAACCTTCCGCACGTCCAGGGAGCCTCCGCAGACTTCCCACTTTTCTCCACCCGCCGAAGAGAAAAACTCCTCCCGTTTGTGTCTCTGCACCATGATCAGTGCTCGGGCTCTCCTCCTCACTGCCACCTGCTGCTGCGCCTACCTGTGGCTCGCTCGTGCAGAGGACTCCTCACTGGAGACGCGCTCGTTGGATTTCCCCCTGAAGACCCAACAGGAGAAAGACCTGGTGAGAGTTTTTATGAGAGTCATAGGTGTGAAATGCGTCAGCTGGATGGATGACAGGTGTTGGTGCTTTGTGCAACTGTTGATATAATCTTCAAATTGTTCTGGAAAGTGACTCTCACAAGCTGATTAGGATAGGAAGTTACAGCCTGAGTTGTTGAGCTCTAAATTTGAAGTTAATGAATTGTCCCCAGAATGGACAAATCTAATTTAATTTGTTGACATTTTTCTCTGCAGATTGACGCGTTGCAAGAAGTTTTGGAGAAGCTGAGGAGCAAAGAGATGCCATTAGAGAAAAAGCTTGGCTGGCTGCCTTCGGTATGTAGCCTGCACCAAATTAGAAATTATAAAACCGGTTGATTAGATTGCATTTCCCACTTGTGTTTTCTAATATTTGAGTTTACTATATCTAGACATATGCCAAGACAGAGTGTTAGAGATGTGACTCGAGCATTCAAGATACTAGTTTTACATCTTTTACAAGAAATCAAATCATAGACAGACATTTCCTACTTTTGAAATACTGTGTTCTTTGATCCAGTAAGTAACCCTGCAAAATATCCGCAATTTTATGAATCTGTGTTGTTTTTATGATTGCAGTGTGACGCAGGGGAGCCCTGCGCCGTGCGTAAAGGCGCGCGTATCGGCACGCTGTGCAGCTGTCCCCGTGGGACTTCCTGTAACTTTTATGTTCTCAAATGTTTGTGAATAGAACAACGATGACACAAAGAAAACACAAGAGAGCTATTCGGGATGTTTGGAGTGACTTCTGTTTGTGACAGATGTAACGTGTGATTAATAAAGGACGCTTTTCTTTTATGAACTTGGAACATGTCAGAGGGTCTGTGTCCTGTTTCTCTGTCAGTATTTATGATCGTGACAAAGGGGAAGTTATATCTCGATTTTGAATGTAGTTTTTGTTGTCATCTGTTTGTTATTGTTACTGTTATGGGGGAAGTTATCCCAGCATCAGTTTCTAAAGACATTTGTAAGATCTTGAAGTCAATAAATCAACTAAATTATATTCAAGCGTCTGTGTGTCTGGTGTACTTTTATAATAATATAATATAATACAAATAATGAGGTTTTTGTGCAGTATTGTAATATAAAAATACAGCTACGTAGCGTATAGCAGCTGAATTACTGTAATATTCCCACAAACATCACTTGTTGGTAGACTGCTTTTGATTAAAATCACACTCAAGGAACAATATATTGATTCCTCTCACCGGTTGTCATCAATAATTCAGCCACTTCCTACAAATCCACTAATGCACGGCTGCATTCCAGCACACCAGCTGTCATAAAAGGCGCTGTCAGGCTTTTTCAATGACATCACATCCAACTGCAAGTTTTCCAACATGGCGTCCAGCCGGGTACCGGAGAGGGAGGTCCAGGCGGAGCCGAGGCGCGCTGCGACCGCAAACCTCGACTTCTGCCTCCACAAATACTCCCTGCTCATCATTATCGGGCGGACCGCTCACCTCAGACAGACGGGACACATCAGAGGGGAGATCGAACGAGGTACGTTTATTATAAGGCGCCTTCTCACAGCTACTGTACGCCGCTTTGCTTTTTCTTTATATTCGCATAAAACACGCAGACGCTTGCAAGTCATCACCGAGGATGCTACACTGACCCCATTGCAGTGTTTATGTAATTTTATCCACCCTACTGACCGAGGATGCGTCATCTGGCGGTACCATCACCATCAGCATCATCTCACCCCTCTGGGTGCGTTATAATTAAAAGCAGTCTGGAGCGGCCTCTGTATATCGTGATGTAATGAGAAATGATGCATTTGGGCATGTTGATATTTAATCAACACATTGCCACTTGTGACCGACGTGTGTTTATGTAAAGCGGTGACTGTGGAGACGGATAGTAGACGTGATGACCTAATACAGTGTGTGTTTTACTGTCTGAGAAGGTAGCTATAATTTGCATGCATACCATGTATGTAAGAAATATCTGCATAGAGGCTGTAAGCAGATAAAGGAACTGAAACAGAAACACGAGGACAGATGCAGAGAGATATTTAAGGGTTATTAACATTTAATCACTGTGTGGTGAAAACCACACACCTCCAACATGTCAGAGACAAAACAGGCCTGTCTACAGCTGTGTGACATGCACTCTTGTGCTTTAAAATGGTTTATTTTATGCCTCTTGTTATGAATGTTGTGTCATACCCTCACCGGCCACTTTATTACAGCTGTACGATCTAAATGCAATCCAATACAACAGCTCTGCCTTGAATTCTACTATTATGAAGATTATATACGTTTTCATTCTTTGTTGACGCTGTCGCAAAAGCGAGAATTCTGTTTTGTGTATGTTATTATTCTTTATTTAGTAGTGAAGGTTTTAATAAAATACAAATTCATCCAACTCCACCCTTTACATTTTGTACATCTGTTCAGAGTCACATAATTTTAAGCGATTTAAGATCCTTTTAGATCTTTGGTTTATAAAGCTCTTGGTCCCACCTATTTATTTATTAGATTTGCTTTGAACCTATGAACCCTCTAAAGCTCTCAGATCTTCTGGTAGTGGCCTTTTAATCACTCCTAAAGTCAGAATGGAAACCCACAGTGAGGCGTCCTTTTATTACGATGAGCAGCATCCCAGAAAACCTGAGGGCATCAGACAATGTTCATATTTTTAAAAGCAAACTCAAGGCCGATCTTTTTAGTCTGGCTTTCACTTGAACTATATTTATATATTTGTCTGTTCCTACATTTTAATCTGGGGCAGTTATTCTGGTCCATCTAAGAGTTTCTACACCTAATTTGCTGAAATGAGTAATGCATACATCTACACATTACAACTTAACCATTCACAATTACATATGTGTTATTTATGACATAGTAAAACTAAGTACCGTCTTTTATGTCTCCAGGTATTCGCTCATGGGACGTCGACTTAAAATCCTGTAACCTGAACCTCTATCTCCAAGAATTTCTCTCCCATCACACAGCATCCTTCAAGGGTGCAGGTAAGTAACTGTGTTGATTTGACTCCTTGCTCAAACTCGTTCACCTTTTAATCGCACAGAAGAGTCTCGTCCCCATGGCAACCCATCAGTTTGTCCAGTCAGGGGTCAACGAGGAAGGAAGGAAGGAAAGTGCTGGAGCAGTCGGGTGATTGTTAAACATGGGTGGGCCCTTTGGCCAGAAAACAATAGAGATCTGCAACCAAGCTGTGCCACCTCTCTTTTTGTACGTGTTGCAGCCTTTTAGTATGCAGAGCCAAGGACAACCAGGGAAAATGGTGAAAGGCAGGCAAACATCAGAGTCAGACAGTTACAGCTGTGCTGAGAAGCGAGGCGATGAACACAGACAAGCACAGACACATCTCTATTTTAGGGAGGACAAGATGGCAGCCAGAAAGGTTTATCTTTTAAGAAGCTATAAAGCTTACATGTTATTTTGGATACCATTTGTAAAACGTAAGGCTCTGTCATTTTCCGATAGATAGATAGAAGGTCAGAGAAAGAGAGGCGACTTGAAGAAGTAGTTTGACAATTTGGGAGATACACTTGTTGGCCTTCGTGCTAAGAGTTAGATGAGAAGATCAATACCTTTATGGTAAATATTAAGCTTGTTAGCTTAGCTTAGCATCATGACTGGAAACAGGGGGGAAAGCTAGCCTGGCTCCCAAAGGTGGGTTCAAATGACAAGTTGAACTATTTCTTAACTGGATCAGTGAATTTAACAAAACATAAACTACTAATAAAACCACATGTCACTTTTATATGTTGTTATGTAGTTATATTTAGCAGCTGGTAGGCAGATTTTGTGACAATTATAAGCAGTCAGCTAGGCTTTAGCGTCATATTTAGCGTACAGACATGAGAGAAGTACTGAACATCTATTTCTCGGGTTGTCTTTAGGGACTGAATCACAAAGATGTTTCACAATTGAACTTTTCCAAAATTGGAAAGCATGAAAATGTGAAATATGTAATTCAGTGCAATAGGCAGTGAGGAGTGGGCTTTTCCTGTTTCTAACTTGAATTAAAGACAAAGAAACTTTTGTACTTTGGGTCATTATTTTCCAGTTGGCTGTGTCCGTCCGCCTCTGTATCCTCAAACGTTGATCCAGTTCTCCTCAGACTGGATATTAGCTGCAGATTGAGTTAACTTGGCATCTCATCCTCAGACAGTCCCTCTGACTCAGCGGTTCCACTCTTCTTCCTTCCTCTTTTTTTTCGCTCAGAGAGTCAATCATGCGCCCGGTTATCCCAGTTCACGTTCTCATCGACTTCTTCTGAGTTCCCGTCCTGTTTGCTCAGATTTGTTGGCTTGTCTCCGAACTCCTCCTCAACTCTGACTTTCCCCATTTCTTGTTTGCTTTCCCTTGGCTGTCTGTCTTTCTCTGTCTGTCCGTCTCTTTCTATTCTTTGTTTTTCTTTCTGCCTCTTCAGGGCAAAAGTGTCTGCGCCACAGTACCAGAGTGTTGGACACTCAGGTGCTGATCAGTCCATTTCAGGAACAGGTTCATTCAGAGGTGAGGGGATAAATCCTGGTTCTGGAAGATAGTTGACCAAACCAGGTGTTGTAGTGATGCAGGGTTGCAATAATTCTGATGTTGATTTATTTTTGTTACAATTTCTTAGCCGCTTCAGCTTATCAAGCCCCTACAGCAGTTTAGCCTGTGGGGTAACACCAGAAATCTTGTTTTGTCTAACCAATAGTCTTCACCCTAAAGATATTCAATTTACAATGATATAAAGCTGAGAAATTAGAAAATAGTTACATTTCTGAAGCTGTTATCACTCAGTGCTTGGTGTTTTTGCTATAATGAATGAAAACTGGGGGGTTGGGATAGTAAGGAACATAGGAAGTAACGCTGCAAAAGAAATAATCTTCCCATCTCTCTGGTTCGGCTAGGTGTTGGCTCTGCTGTCCAGGGAATCGGCCCATAAGCTGTTGATCTTGGCCGGCCAGAGTGTGGAGGAAAGCGGAGACCTGCTGTTTCACAGAGGACTGTTCTCACCACACCAACTGAAACAAATACTTAGAGAGCAGGTACGTCAGAGAGTGTCTCTCTCTGACTTTTATTTCTTTGATAATAAATGTTCAGTTGTTAATTCAGGTGCTTATTATGTGCATGTAATCTTGGACTTCTATTGATTTAGGCTGCTATTAAATCACAGAAAGCAGTCACGATTTCCCAGAGCCTGGTGTGACATCTTCAGACACTCCAAAACTCAAAGAGATTAAATTTTACAGAAATATACAAAGAGGAAAAGCAGCAAATCTTCACAATTAAGGAGCTAGAATGAACACATTTTTGGCAATTTTACTTTAAATGCTGCTTTAAATATAATAAATCTATTGGATGCATGCTGAGATATGCTCTGTCTTCAGTTCATAGATCAACAGAGCTCCGACTTCTTCTCCAAGCTGAGTCTGACCCTCAGCTGTCCCAACATCGGCCAGTGGAGGAAGACTCTCTTGGGAAACCAGCCTGTGGAGGGTCCTTTCACTCTGCACATCAATCCCCCAGAGGTGCTGCCTGCCATGGAGGCCCTGGGGGAATTCACCTCCCTCATCTCTGGTACCCTTTCCCCTCCATCTCCCTTTGAACTCCTGCCTCCTCCCATCACCGTGGGCTTTCTCAAGCTGTCCCGACCATGCTGCTATGTGTTCCCTGCCGGCCACGGTGATTGTGCTTTTTTTGCTGTTAACGGATTCACCATGCTGGTTGATGGCGGCTCCGACTCTCAGGCCTGTTTTTGGAAGCTGGTCCGTCACCTTGACCGAGTTGATGCAGTTTTGTTGACCCACATTGGGACAGAGAACCTCCCTGGAGTCAACACCTTCCTGGAGAGGAAGGTGGCTGAGTTGGAGCTGAGCTCTGATATCAAAGGTATGAAGTCAAGTCAATGTTTTTTCTCATGTAATCACACATTTTCCTCAAAAGGCTCTTTTAGCATACATCACCCATTATCCTAAGACCTTTGGTCTGATAAGGAAAATCTCACAATAAAAAACTAACAAGAAAAAGGGTAGAAACCTTTAGGAAGTGCAACAAAGGAGCGATCCCTCTGACAAGAAACAAGGATGGTGGTGTTGTTGCTGATCTTCCTGCAGGAAAATGACATTATGAAGAAATGTTAGGTGATTTCTCTGTAGTCGTCTTTACCTGTTTCATCTTCAAACTGCTTTCTTGTTCAAGTGTTTCTCTGTGTCTTTATATACTTTTACCTGAACAGATGACTCGTCTAAGAGGCTCATCTCTCCAGAGCTTGGAGTTGTGTTCTTTAACGCCCCCAGCAGGTTGCATCTGGAAGAACAGCCTTGTGAGTGATACATTAAAACTATTCTATAGTACTTAAGAAGATTTGACTGAGCGGGGAATATGAGCTCCTATTAATCAAATGCATGTCTATAAGCATATTGACTTATTGAATTGCAATATTTAAGATACACGAGGGAACTTAACTTTGTTGGCATGTTGACACTGTAGTTATGTTTCTGCTCTTTCTCATATTTCTCTCCAAAATGTATTGTATACATCTTTGAGGCCTAACACTTGTGTGTTTTCCTGCATTTCCTTTCTTGAGTGTGAAAAGTTCATTCTTGACCTTTGAAACAGTAATTTTACAAGATGCTCCCTCATTTAAAAAAAAACTCCAAAGCTTTTAAACGCGTCGTACAGTCTTCTTCAGATGAATTTGTCGTGGAGATGATTTGCAAATCTGTTTTTTAAAAGTATTTTGAAACCTGCAAAGTTTGCATCCATAAGCAGGCTTGTATCCTATCCCTGTATCCTGCTTGTATTTTCTGCAGTCAGCACTGCGGTAGCAGTTGTTTGGAGCTATTAACTTAATTATTTTCATAATAATCAAGTTGTTACTTGGAGTTATTTACTGTAAGTTGATTTTTTTTAGCAGCCTGTGCATGCAGCTTTGTCAGTCTAATCCACACTTCCCATCAGTTTTGGCCATTTTTCTTACTCTGTTTCCATGCATATAGCTAGTTAGCAACGTGGGAAGATGAATGCTACATTATTAGTGCTGATGATATGTAATGGGAAAGGAGGCTATCAAGTAAAGGTATCATTTTTCTCATGTCAGGTGTGGACAGTGTACTGAAGAGCACAGATCAGGCGGCCCTAACCCTACGGTTGTTAAAGAAGTTAGACATCAGACCACAGCCATTGTTTCGACCACAAGGGATCCCAATTGAGCCACTAACCCTGTTCCAGAAGATGGGAGTGGGACAGTTGGATTTATACATCCTCAACCCAGGCAAAAGCAGTCAGGAGTACCAGACATTCATGCAAAACTGGCCTGATGCAGTGTCATCAGCATCCAAATCCCAAACTCTTCCCCTCACCGCCCTGGCCTCGGTGTCTGCCCTACTTGTGTGGCACCCAGCGTGTCCCCAGGAAAAGGTGGTCAGGGTGTTGTTCCCTGGTGTTACCCCACAGGCAAAACTGCTGCAGGGGCTGGAGAAGCTGAAGGGACTGGCCTTTCTCCAGAAACCTACAGTGACCACTGAGGACCTGGAGAGGCTGGGGGAGGACAGAAAGGCCAAGAGGACAGAGAGCCAGGACAGTGTGAAGTCTCAAGGGAAGGAGGCAACACTGAAACATGGAAAAGATCGGGGAGTTAAAGAGGAAGGAAAGGAGGTACTTGTAAAGGAAAAAGGAAAATTAATAAACGGAGTCTCTACAAGAGATGCTGATAAAACCAGAATCAAAGAGACAGGCATAAAGCAAAAATCAGCATTGTCAGAGAAGAATACTTCAAAGAAAGGCGGAGGGAAGGATGGGAAAAAGGAGGAGAAGTCTGGCAATAAAGAGGAGAACGGTGTTGTGAGGAACGATCAGGGGAAAAAGGATGTTCTCCCTCCCAAAGCAAAGAATGAAAATAAAACTAAGCTCAAAAAGGACGCAAAAAATGACTCTAAAACGGGGGCAAAGAAAACAAGAAAACCATCAGGAAATGAGGCAAATAATGGCAAGAAGGTAAATGTAAACGCTGAATTGCCAAATAATAACTCAACAAAACCAGATGCTGGGGCTCTGTTAGAAATTTCAGAGCCAGAGGGTCTCAATACAGAACAGAAGAGTCAAAAACCAGAGAAAGAGTCTGAACAGAACCTTTGTGGCTCTAAGATGTCTACCCCTGAGGATATGACAGATGATTTTCTCAGGCTCCGGGAGGAAACTGCAGCGCAGGTGGAAACAGCAGATAAAGGAAAGCAGAATAGCAGTGAGTCAGGAAATGAAAAGTGCATTGGAGGCCTGTGCAAAGAGACAAATACTCTAGGGGAAGAAATAGCAGGCAACACAGGGATAATGGAAGGAGAGAGTGGTGATAATGGAGTGCAAGATAAGGCTTGGACTGAAGAGAAAACTGATGCAGACCTGCAGAAAGCACCTATAGACCAGCTTGGAAATGCTACTAAACCAGCAAAAGTTGTAGGATTTCCTTCTCCCTTGAACAAGGCACCAAAGCACGAGCGCACAGTCCAGCTTGACTTAACGCCAACTGAATACACTCTCCTGGACGGGGCTTTGAGAAACAGCCCTCCATCACGATCCTCTCCAGAGAACCAGGCTCCAATCAGCCCCGACGAGGAGACCGTAGAGCCTGCCTCCCCTGATTCGCGGCCCAACAGTGCAGGCCACACTCCTTACTGTCTGTCCCCAGATGATGTGTGGTGCAACAGGGCAACACTCAGTAGGTTACAGGCCCAGATGGGTAACGTAGACTCAGCCGATGTTAACCAGTCAAATGGATCATCCAAGCAAAGTGAGGGGCAGCTATGCCAGACCAAAACTACTCCAGAGAGCCACACAAATCCCAGAGAGAAGCACCTAAGTTTCCTGTCTTTGGGTACATTTAAAGATGGATCTTCAGACCCCTCTCCGTCTGTTACCACGACCACAACACACTCGATGCCAGCCGAGGTGAGTTCACCTCAGTCCACAGAAGTAGATGAATCGCTGTCCATGTCCTTAGAGCAGGGACCAACCACACTGAGCCAAAGAGAGGGGGAAGACAGTGTTCATCACTCCAACTCCAATGGAAGCCATTTTGTGGGGATGTCTTTACCAATGAAGAAGCCTCCGAGATCTTTAGGGCAGGGTTCAGAGATGGGTCGGCCTCCAGCGCCTAACACGCTTCATTTCGATGCATCAGTCCATGATGTGGATCTTTGTCTGGTTTCCCCCTGCGAGTTCAAGCATTTCAAACCAGCTGACTCCAGCTCAGGTGCGAGCGAGTCTTCCAGAGGAGCCTTTGCTCCACATCATCACGGCAACAACAACAACCCCAAAGACACATCGCCCAGCGAGTCAAATGCCCCCGTCTGCACGGAGGACTGCCCATCCACCACAGCGGACGGAGCTCTGGACTCAGATGAGGATGAGTCATGTAGTGAGCCGTCCAACTCCACCCATGACCTCCGCGCTAGTCAGGTTCTGCCCCAGGACCCCCTTCCAGCCCCTCTCAGGGACAGTCCGCCCCTGCCACCACATCCTGATGCCTCAATGCCCGTCCCTCAATCTGACTCAGATGCTCTCGGGAAGAGAGCAAAATCCACAGGCATGCGAGGAAAAAACAGCAGCGGTGAGTTTGTCATACTCTATAATGCAGTTTATTTTGATTTTGAGGATGAAAAATGTAATCTAACAATGGTAATCTAACTTTTTATTGTCACCAGCTTACTGAGGCCTCCCAAAGATCAGGGAAAAGCAGGACAGGAAGCCAAAGTGGAGTCACAAAGGGGAATGTCTCTTCTACCCGTACACCTTCGTCCACCACCCGTTCAGCACCAGCAAAATCCTCACCCAATCCAGGTACGAGGTGTAAAATGTAAACGATATAAAATACTGTAAATGAGCAGTTTCATGCAACAGTTTCTCCTGTCGCAGGCTCAAAGTCTACCTCTGTTGGGGAAGTCAGTGTGTACGTGGACCTGGCCTATATTCCCTCTGGAGCTTCATCTCCAACGGTCAATGCGGACTTCTTCAGATGCATTCGCTCCTCCTGTTACATCATCAGCGGCGACAGTCCAGAGAGAGAAGAGATATTGAGGCATACGCTGGACGCACTTCTGGATAGCAAGATATCCTGGCCTGACACTATGCAGGTAAAAACACACACACACACACACACACACACACACACAGTTTGCTCCATGCACATTGAAACATATATAACATGATGCTGGTGGTTGTCATATATAGCAATGAGCCTTCCGGGAGATATAACCATTGCGATATATGATTTATAGGACACCTTCTAGCCAATCAGAACAAGGATTGTCCTACAGCGTGTAAATTAAGTTTATTGTTGAATCAAAGGTATAAAGAAAACTGATTTCAACTAATTAAACTGGATTCGGTGCTTGCTCTGACTGACATTACGTTGCTAAGGCAGGTTTATATAAACATGATCAGCCTGTTTTTACAGTACAGTGTCCTTTATCGGGTGCTTATGATGTCTTTGCCACAAGTGAATGACACCATCACCACTAACATGATTTACTAACAGGGGAATTTCCTTTTTGTATGCAGGGAAAAAGTTCCTTTTTGACAGGGACATAATAGGAATTTCCTATATCTTGCTAAAAAACACAACTTAAGCTGTGTTCATCGTATTTATGATTCTCTGCAGTTACTGAAAACATAGTTAGCAACTCTGAAAGCTCTAGAGGTCAAATGTGAGCAACGCTGCAGACACGTCCCTCCTTTTTATCGGCCTATCCTTTTCTTTGTACCTCCAGGTGACAGTGATCCCCACATTTGAGTCGGTGCCGATGCAGGAGTGGTACCAGCAGACGCTGGACAGACAGAAGGAGCTGGGCATCACCGTACTGGGATCCAACAGCACCGTCGCCATGCAAGACGAGACCTTTCCGGCCTGCAAGATAGAGTTTTGAGGCTGCAGTGATGGAGGATGGGATGGTGAATATGAGCTGAAGGATGGAAATGTGTGTGTGGGACAAGAAGAAAAAAGTGAACGCTAAAGGTGTGACAGAAATATAAAGTTACACTTTATTGGGAAAAATTATATGGCCTCTTTCTACACAGCTGAGTGGGTTATGATACGGGATGTTCACCCCATCCCCTTCCTGGTTAATCACTTCTTTGTGGGCTAAAAGCCTTTATTTCTCTTCATCCAAGGAGAAGACACATTGATGTGGGGAGTATTGCATGAATTTTTTGACCCATGACCCTGTGCAAAACAGGAGAGGAGATCACACTGGCTGCAAGAGAAGCATGTTGGGCTGCAAACACGTGGATACATATGGAAGCCGGTGTTGTAGATTAGTCTATATAGTTAGCATACGTGGGGTTACAGGCGCTATGAGTAGGCTTGTTTTTTTATGCATTCAGCACTGAGGTGTGATAGTGGTCTGTGCTATGTTTAAAGGCCATTTTGCTGCTTTAATATTTAATTAAAGGTTTTCAATTCGGCTTATCAAACTACTCCAGATACTCACAGATGGCAAGAGTATGCAAACTTTCGTTTACTAACTCACTAAAATTATATTTGTCTGATTAGCACAGGAGATGTCTATATCGTAAAAAGAGTCTTTACCTTTGGCAGTGTGTGTTTGTTGTGAGCACTGTAAGCAGACATGAGGTGAGCTGTGTTATGTGTTGTAACTGCTTTTTTTTAAAAAAAAAGAAGCATTGTGCCACCGTGGCTTCGCTGTTGATCTCCGAAATATTCTGACCAAATGCGACGTGTCTGATCTGAGATTACCGAATCTGAGTGTGCAAAGTCAAATCTGTCAGCAGGGATTAGAGTACCCGATTAGATTTAACAGCATTACAGCAATCATCTTATTAAGTATAGTAATTAATTGTAATTCATTAGAAGTGCTTACATCGTACTAATCAGGAATTGGACAGCAAATGCTTTTGTAGAAATAGATGTTCACTTGTTATCTTACTCAAAAAAAAACATGACATGTATTTTGAATGTGGATATGATCATGAGTTTATTGTTGACAAATATTTTGCACAGCATAAAATCATAGTGTTGTCACAGTGGGTGGTAATGACAGCTTTCCAAGTTGTACTTTGTAAATACAGATAAATGAAAATTCTGATTCTATTTATATTCGGAGCAAAGTAATCCTGAAACTGAAGCTGCTGAGCTCCTGGAATGAAAGAAACACAAACACAGTGTGCACCTTGGTGTTCAAATTAATTCTTAGCAAATCTTGCAATAATAAATGACGATGAATGAATATTTGCTTTGGTTTAAAAGGAGCAGCTCTCTTAGTGGAGATTCTTCTGGAAATATACAGCCCTGATTCCAAACAAGTCGAGATGCTGTGTAAAATGTAAATGATGTCTATGATCTCCGAACCAATTTAAAATGGGGACACTTCATGTCAGTCCATCTCAGATGAGCTCGGGCCCAAAGAAATCTGCGTTCCATTACTGGATGTTGCTGATTTATAGCTTTCTCTTTGCATGGTTAGAGTCTCAACTCGCATGCGAATGCAGCGACGAACTACCGACAGCTCAGGCCCACGTAGTGATATCTTTTATACAATCATAGCCTGAGGGGTCAAAGGTCACGGGCATTCAATGTTGATTTTCAGCCTTGCTCCTTACGTGTAGAGATTTCTCTGGTGTTCTGAATCTTTTATTGATTGTAACTGGCCCCATTCTCGCTTGTGAACAACTGAATCACCTGTTACAATTTAAAGTGTTGAATGTTCAAACAGATGTTTTGATGGACATTGAAATTTTCCAATTTTTGTTGATCCTGTCCTAACTTCTTTGAATATGTTGCAGGCGTCAAAGTCAGTTAATGAGTGCATTTTAACAAAAACAATAAAGTTGATCAGCTTTAACACTAAATATCTTCTTTTTTTATTCAATTGAATATATAGCTTGTAAACGATATGTGAATCATTGCATTTTCTCTTTACTTTTACGTGTTACAAAGCGTCCCAACTCTTTTGGAATCAGGGTTGTACAATTACATACACTCTCAACTCAACTAACTAAAGACCTAACTAGCTATGAGGACGTTACAGATCTGTAAAATAAAGCACTTTGTAATAAAACAAAGCAATTAGTAATGGAATGGATTACACTGTAATCTGCCCATTGTTTTCATTTTTATTTCCTCTTATCCCAAACTGGACGTCCAAGAACGGATGTCATAATCTGATCAGGTGTAACTAAATCACAGCTGATTACACAAATGTGACATGCCGAGTTTTCTCAGTACCAAAGCGTGAGATCACAAAGACGTCGCTGACCATTTTCCCACTCCGTCTGGATGCTGCCTCTAAATGCAGAAAAAATATGTCATTGTGATTTAGTATCTCTAAAATATCTGAAAGATATTTTGTAATTACACAAATGCACTGTTGCGCTATTTTGTGCAATCATCTTTAATTTCTTTGTTCACTTTTTCAAACTGTGTTCAAGTCACATGTTGTCCAAAATTCATTACAACCCTAATGATCCCTTCTGAAACTTTTACCCACTTTTGGCTGCCAGATTAAATAACTTATTGGGGTTGGAGGGTTGAACTAAATCTGTAATCATGGATAAAAATGACTTGAACCCCACAGTAGCCAAGTGAATTGTAACTTCGTGTATGTGTCCCGCATGTATAAAATACTGTATGTACCGTATGTTGTTTCATTCATGATATTCATGAAGACAGAGAGCACTGTGGGAGAGCGCGAGGGTGGGATGGAAAACTTGACTGCTGAGATGAACATTGAGAACCTTTCACTTTGTAATTGTCTGTAAGTACATACAGTAACAAAATGTGTGGGTTGTGGAGCAGAGAGTAATGTTTGAATAAAGAATGTGCATCACCGTGTAAAAGTGTTTTTTTTTTTTTTGAGAGTCGTGCAGGTTCTTCAGTAATGCTGCTCGTGGACTGAAGTTAACAGAAACATTTTCTGTAACATTAGCTTTTTTTTTGAAAAGGATGGAAACCCCCAAAAGTGCTTTGCATCATCACCTTGCACAATCACTTTCACTTGTGTCTAACCCTCAACGGAGAAACACATTGAACCACACCAGCCTTTTTTATTTTTACTGCAGGTGAGTTTGACACTATTTACCTGCATTACATGCATCAGATAAAACATGTTAGTGCCGTTTCAATTGTCCACTGACTGATGGTTTTACATTTTTGTCTGGTCATTAACGATTTGCTTTCACTTTCTGAAGATTTTTCTACCTGAAAACATGTGAACATATGAAATATCTTACTTTTACCTAAGCAGGATTTTAAATGCAGGACTTCTACATGTACTGAAGTATTTTTTACACTGTGGTATTTGTAAATAACACATATATTTAAGTCTAATTATAGTCTCATCTTCAGTTAATTTTCAGCATTTTATGTTGGAAACTTAAAAAACTTAACAAAACAAATAAAATAAAAAACAATCTTGCTTCAGTACTGATAACTCAGTAGCTTACAGTTACTCTTACTGTTTTTTTGTTTTTTTTTCAAAGTGGTGGAAACACAGAAACAGGTTTGGCATCAACTGCCTTGCACAGTCACTTTCACTTGTGTTTAACCGTCAACGTAGAAACACACTGAACCACAGCAGCCTGCTGCGTCTTATTATCACTTTTTCTACTGCAGGTGACAGTACAAGATTACAAGACAGTATTAATCTGCAGTGCATGCATCAGATAAAACACCACAGACTGTTTGATGATTTTACTTTTTTTTTTTTTCTGGTCATTAAGGGTTTGCTTTCACTTTCCGTTTTTTCACCTGAAAACGTGATCATGTGACATGTCTTATTTAGTATTATGTCACATGAGAACATATTTTAGAAGAGAAATCATGCATTATTAAAAAGCTCGTTAAACTGAGAAGATTCCACAAATTTTCTCCAGGACACAATACGCAGTTTGCACAGTGCTCATTCAGCTTCTTTAGGTTGGCCCCTGAGGCTGTTTCCACTTTTTTTATACAGCATATTGATCTGTATAAAATTGTGTTATCCTTTTCACTCAGAAATAGTATTTACAATATCTCATTGTCCTTAGTTTATGCAAAAAGTATTAGAAAACTTTTCACATAATTGCCTCACAAAAACATTTTTTCATCAACCACCAATGAATGGGAAAAATGGTTGTCTAAAATATAAACTTTTCAATACAAGTGAACCAAATTATTCAGATTGCCTTTTCATAAGACCTCCATCCCTTAAAGTCCATATAAAGGCAATTCTGAGATTTGTTTCAAAATACATTGAATATATTACTGAAATGTGGAGTTAGAGGTTCAAACAGTTTTTCACCAGTTTTGTGGGCGGTCCTTAAAGGGTGGCTCGATGACACGCTGAGGCCACCCTGAGCAGAGAGATAGAGATGAATTCATCTCAGCTCAGAGTGTTTCAAAGTTAGTCATGTCATTTTCTGAACTCATCTGACACGTTTCAGTCGCTTCAAAATGGCTGCTTGACTGCTGCCACGAGTGGGCGTGGCTTCAGCACATTCAGCGGACACGCCCCCCACAGTCCTGGAGCTGAGAATTCATTTTTACCTGATTTTGACACCTAATTACATAAACTTGTCGATATTTTTAATCATTCAAATTTGGCTGTGTGGTTAATAACACTTTCTTCTTTAGTCTGACAAACTCAAAACACGTATTTATTCTTACTTAACACAGACTTGTTATTTATGAATAGACCAAGCTTATTCATAAGTATGAATCTCTGCCATAATATCTAATTCGTAGTTCTGCATCCTCAGGTGTGTTTGGACCATCCATCATGTCTGTTGTCACATCCAGTCTGTCTAAGGAACAGCAGAAGAAGCTGCTCTCTCTCTTCAGCCATCCCAGACTTCACCTGCTCTACAAAGCCACCGTCCACGGCTTCAGTGCTGATGCTTTCCACAGCCACTGTGACGACCAGGGCCCCACTGTCATTGTCGCTTATAACGCTGCTGGGTTTGTCTTCGGGGCATACACCTCTAAAGACTACACCCAGAGTGGAGAGGCTGTCATGGACAAGGAGGCCTTCCTCTATAGCATCAATGCAAAGGCACACAAACCACTGAGGGTGGCAGGTATCAGCGGGCAGTGTGCCTTTACAGATGAAGACACCGGTCCAAATTATGGTGCTTTGGTGTTCCTGCATGATGACGAGGCTGAGTTTCAGTCCAACCCAGGGACAAGCTTCAACTTTCAGGCTGCAGAGATGCATGGAAATGACTTGAAACTGACTGAGTTTGAAGTCTATCGAGTTGAAGGTGTGTGACAAAACGTGCTTTCTCTTATTGAATATACAAAAGATATTTTAACCATGTATTTTCAGACATTTTTAGATTTCAGACTAGTACATTGATATTTTTATAGTGAATTATTTTGGATGTTAGAATAATATAAGCCTCCATGTTACAATGAATTTATTTTCTGCATGCAGATTTGGGAGATCTCCTACCCAAACCCTGGAGGAACATCCAGTGGACTGCTGAGTATGTAGAAATCATTGACAACTTTTGCCACAATGAATCAACTCCTTTAAAGCTGACTAGACTGACTAGACAGTGCAAGTATTTTAGTATGCAGACTAGAAGAAAAAACAGACTAAACCCAAAATCCAGTGCTTTAATTTTGAACTAGAAAAGAAATTTTGAGAGTGCACTGCGCTAGCAATTAGCATTAGCATGTTAGCATTAGCATGTATTTAATTCTTAGTGGCTAATCATAATTGCTTGCGTCGCAAATTAGCATTAGCATGTTAGCATTAGCATGTATTTAATTCTTAGTGGCTAATCATAACTAAAAATTAGCATTAGCATGCTAGTATTAGCATGCTAGTAATGCTAGCATTAGCATGTATTTTTCACAATTTTCATTAGCATGCAGCATGACAATTGCTTCTAGCAATTATCATTCATGAACATTTAATTCCTAGTGGCTAAGCAATTAGCATGCCTTTACAGCTCTTTACTGCTCTGCTGTCTCTGCCTGTCATTTTAGACAGACAAGTTCAAATTAAGTGCCAAAACTACTAAAATGGAACTGCCTGTCGGCCCTAATCAGCAGAGCAGTTACTGCACCTGTTGTCAGTTAGAATGTCAGTTGGAAATGCTGACAGAGAGAAAATGCTGAGACCACCCTCAAACAGGAAGGATTTCTGGCGTGTTTCAATCATTGAACCGAAATCACTGGGAGCATGTTGAGCCCTTCCTGAACGTCTACATAGTTATTTTGTGTCGATAAAATGAAGAAATTTAGAGCGATTCAAAGAAGTGTTGTCATTTTAGACAGACAAGTTCAAATTTGTAGGCTTCTGCCTGCTGGCCCTAATCAGCAGAGCAGTTACTGCACCTGTTGTCAGTTGGAATGTCAGTTGGAAATGCTGACAGAGAGAGAGAAAATGCTGAGTCGAACAGGAAGGATTTCTGGCCAAACCGTTGGCCTATCATTAAACCGAAATCACTGGGAGCACGCTGAGCCTGAACGTCTACATATTTATTTTGTGTCGATAAAATGAAGAAATGTGAATCGCGATTGTTAGAAATAACATGGCAGTCTATGAGGCTGTGGATGGGCGTTGCTGGCGCATCTTTGTGTGTTACCCAAAACTATAAAGCTGACAGCTTTAGCAGACGGATGTGAGTGAGAAGACAAATTTTCCTACGTTTCTATGTATAAATTATGTCTGTAGTGTGAAATTTGAGGCCAGGGTCGTCGAATACGTTCACAGATTTTTCTCTCCTCCTCACTCTAGCTGATGATGTCATCCACTCTAGCACAAACATTCCACAATACACACCCATTATAGACCCAGAAATTTGAGTAAAACCTGCTTTTAAGCCTTGATAGTTTAAAAACGGTAAAGGTGTCGATGAGTGAAGTGAATCACTGTACCTACATTTTAAAGTTTGAATGAAGTCTCTCGGTGAAAGTATGCCAGAGCAGTTCACTGTTGAAAATGTCTGTTGAAAATTTTATTTTTGCTTTCCCATGCATTCCAATACGAAATTTTTGCTATCTCTTAGAAAAGTAATAGATTGATCAAGACGCACGTTTGATATATAATTTGTTGTCCTCTCAGCGCTGCAGGCATTAAATGAAAAAGGCGGAAGATGAATAATAAAACTGCCAAGAAACACGCAGAAGAAAAATGTTGCTAGCTCTGAGATGTCATAGGCACTGCACTAATTAAACTTACTTTAAATTGTAAAATATCTAAACATTTTGTATTATCAACGGTAATATTGTCGCTTACTCTAACAGCAGCAGCTGACATTCTTGTTTTTGTTGGGTTTAACTTGTTTAACTCACCTTGCTGCAGTGATGAAGATGTGTACTGCAGGATGTGTAGGTACACTGTGACATCACTGCTGGGTGTGGTTAAGGGTGCAACAGACTTTAACAGACTTCAGACTCTCTACATTAAATATATTGATTAAACTATCCAAACCTATGCAGCTAACACATATTAGACCAGTAAATGTTGTCTTTATCGTTTCTGTTCACACCAGGAGAAAGCAGCAGTTGATGAAAAACATTCAGGGCTACAAGTCTGAGATTAAAACAGTCCATCAAGCCCGGGTGTTGTTGGTGGGACCCGTCGGGGCCGGCAAATCCAGCTTCTTTAACTCCATCAACTCAGCGTTTCGAGGCAACATGACATGCCAGGCCATCGCTGGTACAGGAGACAAGAGTGTGACCACTCAGGTAACGACACAAGATTTTAGTCTTTTTAATACGCCGCTAAGTTGCAGGCGAATAATATGAATGTGATTCCACATGTTAAAACTACAAAGTTTGTCTCATTAAGTTACATTTCTCATGTCTCGTCTGTAGTTCCGTACCTACAACATCAAGGCAGGGAAAGGTGGTGTACCCCTTCCTCTGATCCTGTGTGACACAATGGGGCTGGAGGAAAAGGCTGATGCTGGTTTGGACATGGAGGACTTGGTCAACATCTACAAGGGTCACGTAAAGGATCGCTACCAGGTCTCCTATCTAACTACCTACCATATAATCTACATTATTATTATTAATTAGTGATAAGAATGTAGTTTATTTCTTGATTATTAACAAAAGAATCACGCTTCATTTGTTTCTTAGTTCAGTCCCTCCAATCCTCTCTTGGCGGACGCTCCTGGCTATAAGCAGAAAGTGACTCTGAACGACATGATTCACTGTGTGGTTTATGTGATCGACACCTGCAAGATCTCTCTCTCCTCACACCAAATATGTTGGACAAGTTTGCTGCCATCCGGAAAAAGACCAACCAGCTTGGTTAGCAGTATAATAATGTTAATATTCAGAATAGTTCATAGATGTTTCTGATTTTTGAATCCATCTGACAATGGTACACATTAGTTTTCTTTTCTTTCATTATATTTCCTTGCCGCACTAAGCTTTCACTTCACCTTATCCTATATTTCAGTCGGATCTTTTCTCCCTCATAGGACTTCCTCAGATTCTGCTGATGACTAAAGTAGATGAGGCCTGTCCGCTGGTGGCAGAAGACCTAAAGAATGTTTATCGCAGTGTTTACATCGAGAAGAAGGTACCTCCACAAGATCATTATTTTAGGATGCTCTAGAAATCATACTGGGAATCATGCTGCTTTAATCACTTGTTTTGTGGTGGTATTGATAACTTCATCCATGTTGTTTTCTTTCTTTCAGGCCCAGGAGCTGAGCGATTATCTGGGCATCCCCCTGTCCTGTGTGCTGCCAGTGAAGAACTACAGTGGGGAGCTGGACCTGGACCTGGAGACTGACATACTGCTGTTTTCAGCTGTGCAGCAGATGCTGAACTACGCTGACAGCTTCTTTGAGAACCAAGTTATTGAGGACCAATATTAGGTGGATCGCTACAGTGACTAAATGAATAAGTTAGCTGATCAGATATTTTCATCAAATGCATAATCCTGTTCTTTGTAGCTGACAAGCAAGACAATGAATTTCCCGGTAGCTTATGATAATCCATAACTCTGGACTCTTTCACTATATTTTGAAATAAAGTTCATGTGATATGATCAAATGCTCCAGACATGCTACTGAATGAACTTTGAAGCGTCATTTCCATGGTCAAGAGTGAACTCTGAAACTCAATTAAGTCAGCGTGAGTGAGAAGTCTTCAGAAAACATGAATGATTCAACATGACATCTGTTCAAGATTGGGTGAAGTTTCAGATGTCTTGAAACATTAGCAAACTGAATATGTTTATACTTTTTGCTATAATTTGGATGCATTGACTCTGAATGGGCCCATCTTGCACAATAAGTTACTTTTGATAATTTAAGTATTAAGTATTTTTGTTTTGCTGCCACGACTTTTGCTTAAGCAGGATTTTAAATGCAGGACTTTTACATGAGTATTTTTTTCTCCACTGTGGTATTGCATACTTGTAAACAAGTATGCAATACCACATCGAACTTTCAGAATTTTGTATCAGAAACTTCAAAACCTTTAATAAAAAAAAAATATATATATATTGCTCCCGTGCAGATAACTTCACACCCTACAGTTATTTTTACGGGTGGAAATTCCCAGATGGGCTTGGCATCAGTTGCCTTGCACAATCAGTTTCACTTGTGTTATATCACCGACGGAGAAACACATTGAACCACAGCAGCGTGCTGCGTTATATCATCACTTTTTCTCCTGCAGGTAAGTTTAATTATCTGCATAACATACATCAGATAAAACACGTCTGTGCTGTTTCAATTATCCACCGACTGTTTGAGAGTTTTAAATATTTTGTGTGGTCGTTAAGGGTTTGCTTTCACTTTCTGTTGCTGCCTGAAAACAAGTATCTTATCCATATCTTATTTAGTATTTCACATGTCAGATGACAACATATTTTAGTTTTTTGGGTTTTTTTTCATGCATTATTAGAAAACTATTTAAAAATGAAAACATCCCACAAATCTTCTCCAGAACTCAACAGGGATGTCAAAACTATTTTATCGATACCACGTATTTAAAACGACACGATCTCAGTTAAGTTTAGTGATAGAAGTGATCTGAAGTGCTGATTTATTAACATGGAATAAAACAGAACAAAAACAAACAGAAATCAGTACAACCAGAATGAAGCCATCCGTGATCGATTAATTGTGTCTCCACCTCGCTCTCATCCGAGACTCACAACCACACCCTCATGCTGCAAGAGAGAGAGAGAGAGACATCAACTGTTATGAGGAGATGTAGAGACAGTCCTTTCATGCAAACATGCGTCCCAAAGTGCTTCACAGAGCACAAAATAAAAACAGAAATAGGCAACAATGAGTAGAGTTTTGCAATAGTAGATAATACATCAATAAAATTTGGCCATACAGTGATAAAATGTTACAATCAATATAAGAAGAAAGTTCAAGACCCAGTGCAGAGAAACCAAGGACCAATTTGGCAAAACCTGAAAACTGCAACAATTAAATTAATAAAATGTAAAAAGTAAATTCAAATCTATTAACTGAACCGGTCTTGGTATTGAAAAAGGTATCAGGTATCGTTTTGTAATGCTAGAATTGTATCTTATATTAAAATTCTGGTATTGTGACAAACGAGATACGCAATGTTTATCCAGCTTCTTTAGGCTGGCCCCTGAGGCTGTTTCCATTTTTTTAATACAACATATTGATCTGAGATCAATAAAATTTACATTCATTTAGTCATTCAGTCATTCTTTTCTTCAAAAATAGATATTTATAATATCTCATTGTCCTTAGTTTATACAAAAATCAGTAGAAAACTTTTCACATTATTCCCTCACAAAAACATTTTATCTACACCATCAATAAACGGGGAAAAAAGGTTGTCAAAAATATAAATTTTCAATACAAGTGAACCAAATTATTTAGATTACCTTTTTCATAAGACCTCCATCACTTAATATTTATGAATGACTCAAGTTTGTCCACGTTCAAACTTACTACATCCATCCAAGATCCACAGAAATCCTCTTAATTGAAAACAGACAGACATACATACATACAGAAGTATGAATCTCTGCCATAATATCTAATTCGTAGTTCTGCATCCTCAGGTGTGTTTGGACCATCCATCATGTCTGTTGTCACATCCAGTCTGTCTAAGGAACAGCAGAAGAAGCTGCTCTCTCTCTTCAGCCATGCCAGACTCCACCTGCTCTACAAAGCCACCGTCCACGGCTTCAGTGCTGATGCTTTCCACAGCCGCTGTGACAAACAGGGCCCCACTGTCATTGTTGCTTATAACGCTGCTGGGTTTGTCTTCGGGGCATACACCTCTAAAGACTACACCCAGAGTGGAGAGGCCGTCATGGACAAGGAGGCCTTCCTCTATAGCATCAATGCAAAGGCACACAAACCACTGAGGGTGGCAGGTATCAGCGGGCAGTGTGCCTTTACAGATAAAGACACCGGTCCAAATTATGGTGCTTTGGTGTTCCTGCATGATGACAAGACTGAGTTTCAGTCTAACCCAGGGACAAGCTTCAACTTTCAGGCTGCAGAGATGCATGGAAATGACTTGAAACTGACTGAGTTTGAAGTCTATCGAGTTGAAGGTGTGTGACAAAACGTGCTTTCTCTTATTGAATATACAAAAGATATTTTAACCATGTATTTTCAGACATTTTTAGATTTCAGACTAGTACATTGATATTTTTATAGTGAATTATTTTGGATGTTAGAATAATATAAGCCTCCATGTTACAATGAATTTATTTTCTGCATGCAGATTTGGGAGATCTCCTACCCAAACCCTGGAGGAACATCCAGTGGACTGCTGAGTATGTAGAAATCATTGACAACTTTTGCCACAATGAATCAACTCCTTTAAAGCTGACTAGACTGACTAGACAGTGCAAGTATTTTAGTATGCAGACTAGAAGAAAAAACAGACTAAACCCAAAATCCAGTGCTTTAATTTTGAATTAAACTTTACTTTAAATTGTAAAATATCTAAACATTTTGTATTATCAACGGTAATATTGTCGCTTACTCTAACAGCAGCAGCTGACATTCTTGTTTTTGTTGGGTTTAACTTGTTTAACTCACCTTGCTGCAGTGATGAAGATGTGTACTGCAGGATGTGTAGGTACACTGTGACATCACTGCTGGGTGTGGTTAAGGGTGCAACAGAGTGCAACAGACTTCAGACTCTCTACATTAAATATATTGATTAAACTATCCAAACCTATGCAGCTAACACATATTAGACCAGTAAATGTTGTCTTTATCGTTTCTGTTCACACCAGGAGAAAGCAGCAGTTGATGAAAAACATTCAGGGCTACAAGTCTGAGATTAAAACAGTCCATCAAGCCCGGGTGTTGTTGGTGGGACCCGTCGGGGCCGGCAAATCCAGCTTCTTTAACTCCATCAACTCAGCGTTTCGAGGCAACATGACATGCCAGGCCATCGCTGGTACAGGAGACAAGAGTGTGACCACTCAGGTAACGACACAAGATTTTAGTCTTTTTAATACGCCGCTAAGTTGCAGGCGAATAATATGAATGTGATTCCACATGTTAAAACTACAAAGTTTGTCTCATTAAGTTACATTTCTCATGTCTCGTCTGTAGTTCCGTACCTACAACATCAAGGCAGGGAAAGGTGGTGTACCCCTTCCTCTGATCCTGTGTGACACAATGGGGCTGGAGGAAAAGGCTGATGCTGGTTTGGACATGGAGGACTTGGTCAACATCTACAAGGGTCACGTAAAGGATCGCTACCAGGTCTCCTATCTAACTACCTACCATATAATCTACATTATTATTATTAATTAGTGATAAGAATGTAGTTTATTTCTTGATTATTAACAAAAGAATCACGCTTCATTTGTTTCTTAGTTCAGTCCCTCCAATCCTCTCTTGGCGGACGCTCCTGGCTATAAGCAGAAAGTGACTCTGAACGACATGATTCACTGTGTGGTTTATGTGATCGACACCTGCAAGATCTCTCTCCTCACACCAAATATGTTGGACAAGTTTGCTACCATCCGGAAAAAGACCAACCAGCTTGGTTAGCAGTATAATAATGTTATATTCAGAATAGTTCATAGATGTTTCTGATTTTTGAATCCATCTGACAATGGTACACATTAGTTTTCTTTTCTTTCATTATATTTCCTTGCTGCACTAAGCTTTCACTTCACCTTATCCTATATTTCAGTCGGATCTTTTCTCCCTCATAGGACTTCCTCAGATTCTGCTGATGACTAAAGTAGATGAGGCCTGTCCGCTGGTGGCAGAAGACCTAAAGAATGTCTATCGCAGTGTTTACATCGAGAAGAAGGTACCTCCACAAGATTATCACGTTAAGATTAAGCTCAAGAAATCATACTGGGAACAATGCTGCTTTGGAAACTTGTTATGTGGTGGTATTGATAACTTCATCCATGTTGTTTTCTTTCTTTCAGGCCCGGGAGCTGTGCGATTATCTGGGCATCCCCCTGTCCTGTGTGCTGCCAGTGAAGAACTACAGTGGGGAGCTGGACCTGGACCTGGAGACTGACATACTGCTGTTTTCAGCTGTGCAGCAGATGCTGAACTACACTGACAGCTTCTTTGAGAACCAAGTTATTGAGGACCAAGATCAGCCGGATCTCTACAGGTCCAATGAACATTTACGTCCAGTTGTATCAGAAGAAACAAAGCATCAAATTGTCTGAAAGAGGGAACATCAGCATCTCCCAAACTTTACTCACAACAACTAGCTAGTTGATCAGATATATTAATTAAATGCAAGGTACTTTAAACTACTTTGTAGCTGTTAGTAGCCGAACAACAAATTTCCTGGTCGGGACACTTCTACTACATTTTGAGTAAAGTTCATGTGATATGTTCAGACATGCTATTTAATGGACTTTGAAGCATCATTTTCATGGCCAAGAACAAACTTTGCAACTCAACCCTTAAGCCAGCGTGGATGGGAAGTGCTTAAAGTATTCTACATTTCCATGACAACTGTGCAAGATCATGTGCCTTGTTTGAAAGGACTAAAAGAAATGAGATTATTTTGCCAAGTTTGAGTTTCAGATGTCTTGAAACATTAGCAAACTGAATATGCTCCTATATTTTGCTATAAATCGGATGGATTGATTTTTTTTTTTTTAAAAACACTTAAGTTGTTTTGTTTTCAGTCACTCTTTCTGTATCTTCTTTATAGAAATGGACAAATGTGGATTTCTTTTAAATTAACTTTTAAGACACTTGCATGGGGTTTCTGATAAAAAAAAAAATGCATGTGTAGTTATATCCATAACGTTCTCAAGTCACAAAATGATAATAAAAGTATAAAGGTGCTTGCTTGAACATGCATGACTGCTTTGTTTGACTACAAACTTCTGTGACTTTCGGTTTTTACAACCGTGGGAAGGTTATTCAGGCTTTTCCTTCCCTCAGTCAGCCACTAGATGTCAGTCATCATTTCATAATCACTGGTGGTGTTCAGTTGCACGAACTCGGGCTGTTTTGAAAAGATGAGAAACTCATGTTGCACAATCGCAATCCGGTCCAACATTTTCGAGAAGTTTATTTTTTAAATAGCTGTGTTTTATTGGTGAATTTCCATGGAAGTGTTTGTGCATAGTAATGTCGCAAGTAAGAATGACAAAGCAAACGTGGTTTCATGTCGTGCGAAATCATCAGTCAGTGTATACCACACAATAAACCCACTAGTCCACATGACAAAGAGAGACGTTGGATTTTCCTCGAGCCAATTGCAAAACTCGGTTAGTTTCGGTGCCGCCCTCCTCTCTGCTCCGGTATAAAGAGTGTGTCACAACGTTTCCAACAACAAACGCTCCTGCAGGCACAAGCAGACACGCTGAGGGAATATTCAACACCATCACCATCGGATTATTATCACTCTTCTCACTGGGATTAATTTTGGATTTGCAAACATGATTCCAGAGGAAAACTTCAGCTCCACCGAGAACAGGTGAGATTTCTTGCACAGTTTTCTTGCACTCAAAGTCAGATTTCTCGCGAGTTTTATGGCTGTCTGAGCAATGTGAATGGGAATCATGTGTTGTTGGAGAGGGAATGCTTCTCGTCCTTTGACCCGTGCATTGCTGAGGCTAATGAAGTAAAATCACACTTACGATTGGAGTGAAAATATTTTCATCACCGTGTTGTTTTTAACTAACCAAAGTTGGACAACATTTCGTAATGCAACCTTTTTAGAAGTTGATGCATAAATCTTTTTTTTTAGTTTGAGACGTCATGCTCCAATTTTAGAACTAGGCTGTGCAATAATTTGCATGCATGCTTCACAGTCTGCATACCATGCATTATTTACATTAGGCCTTTCTGTGTCACAACCATTCAAATGCAACGAAACTGTGCCTGCAGGATATATGAATAACTTCTACTTGTTACCTGACTTTTCTCATTACTTAGAAGTATTGGATGAATACAATAATGGACCCATTTAAAGAACCTCAGCAGGTGTTTGACAAGACCAGTATTTATTTATTTGATTGCAGAATACAAAAGGTTGATTGTTCTGTCTTTCCCCTCTCAGGATGCAGTCTGTAGGTCTGGCTCTGGAAGAGTTGCTGGTGACTGCACAGAAACAAGACTGCCTGACTGTTGGCATCTATGAATCAGCTAAACTTCTTAATACGTGAGTTGAAAGTTTGCCTTCACAATGCCTGTAATGTTTACAACACGCAAGTGAGCTTCTCTTAAATTTAAGAAAATAACTTCTCTTCCCCACACTTGCGAGCACAGGTGTTTATCTATGACTCATCTTTTTTTCCTCTCTCTCTTTGGTCCTCAGAGATCCCGACAGTGTGGTCCTGTGCGTTCTTGCAGCTGACGACGTGGACGACATAGCGCTGCAGATCCACTTTACCTTGTTGCAGTCGTTCTGCTGCGATAGCGGCCTCACCATCCTGCGAGTGTCAGGAGTTCAGCGGCTCCAGCAGCTGCTGGGTGCTGTGGATGCTAACAGAAACCAGGAAGAGCACGGAGACCTCCACTGCATACTGGTTACGGTGAGTTGACTCAGCTCTCTCTTATGTAACTCCAAAGTGGAAATATATTATTACAAATTCTTTTAATGTCATAGCTAAAATGTGGCCTCACACTTTCTGGAACTTTGTAAACAATTTGTACAATTTCTTGGGATTTCCTTGAGATTTAGTTTGTGAATTGTAGCTTTCTGCAGATCAAATGTACCTTAAGGCCGCCTGAATATGAAGTTCATGTTGTGTTTGATTCCTGTGCAGAACCCCCAGGCTGATCACTGCAGGCTACAAGAAGTGGGGACCTACTGCCAGGAGAGTCGACGCCTTGACCAGTGGGTGCCTGAACTAGTCCTGCAGGAACGCTGAAGGCTCTGGCACCCACATACATGAACAAAAACAGGAGCTTTCTGGGTTCAGATACTCGTGAACCAATGTTGCTCATGCAGGGATGGACTGGAGCGGACCAGGCCGGACTATTCTGACTGATGACCAGCAGGAGCTAAGGACCCCCATTAAGTGACTAGTGAAACAGTCGATGAAGGCTGGTTTACAGTGCAAAAGACACAAACAAAAGTCAGATTCCATTCAGGCCACATTGTTTTTACATTGGCAGTAAAACTAGATCCAAGCTGCTGTTTTGTGTTTCTGTTTTGGCTACTACAATGTTTATGGGGTGTGACAATCAGGAGGAGTAGTAGCATTGACGGTAAACTTGTCCACACCCAAACTTGTACCTGGAGGACTGGACTGGACAGGAATGTTGTAATGAAACTATGTCCAACATTCCTGTGTACTCTGACATGGGAGAGTCCTTGGAGAGAAGGTGTGCGTGTGTGAATGTGTGGTATGCGTGAACAATACTTGGGTCTTTCTTTAGAAAAGACTGGGCATGCAGCGTTCCTGAAATGAGCAGCTGAACCTGCGGAGGAATCGTCTCCATGGAAACTGGAATGGAAATGATGTGCGCGTTGAAGTCACACAGGATTCATTGGCCTGAAAGATTGCAAAAGGAGTGCAGAACATGATGTTTTTTTTTGGTCAGAGGAGGATACAGAACGAGCAATCTAATGAACTGTGTCTGATCTGATGGGGGAGAGAGAGAGTCTGTAAATTCTCATTGTGCTGCAAAAGAAACCACAGTCAACATCTTTGTGCCTTCAGGAGTGCTGCTTTTTTTTTTTTTTGGATAAAATGCTGTTTAAACTAATATGAACAATGCTGCACCGGTAATTTATTGATTGTATTAGATGTTTTGTGTAGCTATTTATGGTCTAAATTTGCGCTCTGTTAACTAAGTCAATAAATTATTGTATTCATAACTCGATTGACTGCTTTATCAAGACATTTGCATCTCATAACAGAAGCCATGTGTGCGTAATGAAACTGGAATTCCAGCTGAGTCACACAACTTCAGTTTACGTTTGGGTTGCATGCTCTGGGCAAGGTCTTTGTCAGTGACAGGGCTTCTCGGCTTCCTTTTATAGTAAACAAAAGTCAGTCAGAGAGGGGAAACTGGGGTGGAGACAGAAACTCATTGTGTTGGAGCAAACAGGCAAAACAAGCTGTTCCTACAAGTCAAGAAGCTGGAGGATAAAAAACCACAGGGAAGGTACAAGTTGTCCGCTCAAATTTATTTATTTAGTTCTTTTGCCAAGCACTTTGCATTTTAGTTTTGTACATATTTGACGCCACATTATGACACCAAACCTGCAGATGCATGTTCCCAAGGGTTGAGAGCCAAAGCATGTGCAAATTAGTTTGGTGTAACCCCACCCATACCACGGTATTGCCACATGATCAGGTAGCAAGATGTTCCTGCAGTGCAGTACAAGAGGTTTCTGTCCTCCCCTCTGCCCTCCTTTCCTTGTTTTGCTCCCCACTCCACCCTCTGCTCTCACATGTCTGGTCACAGCTCAGACTGCAGAGCAGAGGAAGGAGAACATTCAGGCACATGGACCTCCCATTTGTTTACCATTAGCTGGACAGGGGCGTGACAGAGGAGGGGGACTAGCCTATGATTGGCTGTGGTTCACCCACCCTAAAAATGATTGGCTTTGACTTGTAGAGGGGTAAGTGGGGAGAATATGGTTTGAACTTGGAGTAGACTCGTGACTGCTGAAGCAGTGATTCACAGGGCACTAAGACAGCCTGAGACAGAGGACTTTCAACAATGACATTCCTGTCAAATGGCCCAAATGGGAGGCTTTACCTAGCCCTTCTCTTTGTCAACTCTGCACATGCAGAAAGTTCATCTTTGTACTGCACACTGTGTACCTATTAGGCCAGAGAGCACGTGTGTCCATGAGCACGGTGTCTCTTTACAATCAGTGTGAGCATAAGCCAAACCTTCCTACTCACGATGGCAAAAAAAAGAAAAGAAAACAAATAATTAACAAGATCAAGAGTCAACCGCTTTGAGACTGCACTTATGCAGCGTTCATGTCATATTAGAGTCACTGAATTATGAGTTTCTGACTTTTAAATAGCATGCATGTTCACTTTCAAGTATGGATGCCTTCAGGGTAATGAAACACAGATATAATGGTTTTATTTTGTCAATGCACAGTATTTTAAAGGTGCAGTGTGTGGGATTTAATGCTGTCTAGTGATGAAGTTGCAGATTTGCAATCCAAATGAATACCGCTTGCCTCACCCTCCCATTCCGAGCATGGTGATCATGAAACTGGTGAAAACAGAAAGGGACCTATCAAAACCAATGTTTGGTTTGTAGTTTAGCGTGCTAATAATTGTGAATTAGCAGCAAACACGAAGCACAGCTGAGGCTGGGTGCAGTTATGTTTTGCAGGTATAAACCAAACCTTAAAGTACTTGGTATTGGTAAGTATTGGACTAACTGAAATTCTGAGCAGACAATGGCGCTAGGAAAAACTTAAGGGATCATCAAAGTTTTTCTTCCTGGGGAGGACACGAAGTTGGGTACCAAATTTGTGAAGTGAATTGTTGGATTACGATACAATTAATTTAGACCTCATGTCATCACAATCCATTAAAAAGTTCTTCAGATGTTTCAGTTTGGATCGATTGACAGACGGACTGCTGCTGCCAGCAAAAATGTACACAGGAGCATTTGTTATTATATCATCTTTTTATTAATGTTATCTACTTCTCAATATCATCTTTTTAACAGCAATATCCACAAAATATTAACAGTGTGCAAGAAAACATGAGTTATGGCACATCAGAGAACAGTTACAAAAAATAGATATATTTTCTTCATAATCAATCAAGGCAAAAAGATACATATACTGTATGCATACACAGGAGATCAGAACACAAAAAGATGAGTCTCGGGAAGGGCTCAGAGTTGATTCAGTGATGTTAGATTTCAAAGTCCACCAATGAAGAGCTTCAATTCTCCCCACCTGACCAGAAATAATTATATCACTGCGCTCGCTTTGCGTCACAACACCAGTGGATTTCCATCTCGAGCCACGTGTTCTACTTCAACACTGTTCGTTCTGTTGATCCGATAACTCCAAGACCAGCATTAACACAACATACGCCACTATAAGGCAAAATAACAACCAACCAATCAGACAAACTGTCAGCCAAACCAGGCCGGCTGTCTCTGATTGTAAGCCCAACCAGCTATGGAATGATTGAAAAAATAATAATGATTAAAATAAAATCTGTCAGACAACTCCATGACAACATCAGTGTGTATATGTGTGTGTGTGTGTGTGTGCTGATATGTATGCACGTTTCTTTTATGTCGCGTGACTCTTTTGAAGTTGTTACTGTCTTTGAAGTTAGCTGCACCTTGCAAAGAAATTACAGGGCCTTTCCACACCCAAACACAATTTCAGTCATTTCCTCATTCTTCAGATTCTTGGAATAGTTTTAAGGCTTATCCCAAATCCGTAATTCAGAGTTAATTCTCAGCTGTCACTGCAGTTTATACTCTGATTTCTGTTTGTATAGTTATTATATTTCTTCAGCTGGTCCCTTTTATATAATAATATATGTAATATATTGACAATTTGACATTTTAGCAAAGGATTCATTGCTAAGAGTGTGATGCAGACATCCTTTCATGTCTGTTTGCTAAATAGAAAGCTACAGCCAGCAGCTGGTTAGCTTAGCTTAGCATAAAGAGCACAGAACAGCTAGCCTAGCTCTGCATAGAGAGCTGAAGTGAAACTGGAACTTCTTTGTTGTGTTCCAGAAATGCTAATAGAGCCTTTCTCGACATTATGTTGGGTGTCATGTCGAATCAAGTCTGGTAGGTTTAATGGCCAAACATAGTTTCCCATAAACCCTAGATGTTCTGCTGAACATCATGGCCCGGCAGAAGAGACGAGTCCATGAGCGAGTCTTGGCTAGCTCAGGCGTGTGTGATTAAACCAGCTACACTTGTAGTTTTTTTTTAACTGCTGTAAAGTATGCAAACTTCAGGAACATGCTTCATGTTTTCAGAAAAGACTGCAATAAATTACAGAAGCTAGTGGAGCAGAGGCTTGGATGTGACATCAGGGCTTTCTAGGACAATTTCGTAGTGGCTGGTACAGTGATGGCAAGGAGCGAATTTTAACTCTTGGCCAGAGCCAGGCTAGCTGTTTTCCTCTGTTTTCAGTCTTTAAGCTATGCTATGCAAATATATAAATAACTGCTGGCTTTATCTTCCTATTGAATGGACAGATATGAGAGTGGTGTCACTCCATTCATCTAACTCTCTGCAAAAAAGCAAATAAGTGTATTTCTCAAACTATCCTTTTGGGTCTCTAAGGCTTAAATGAGAGGTGAAAATAAACCGCAGCCAATAAAATGTAGCTGAGTCAGGCACAAAAAGAGCAAAACAGAAAAATAAGTTGTTTGAGAAAGTGAATTCGTCAGCATTGTGACTATTACTGGGGTTACTATTGGTCATCACATCAAAAAATAGCTTCCCACACATAATCTGAACAAGTTTAGCTTGTGACTGAATCCTTTTCTGCTCTTCTCCAGAATGTGCACACTAACCTCCGACTGATACAAAGAGCGAGCGGAGGCCAAACATGCCACTCTGACTCACACGGCATCACATGAACTCTCCTCCGGTCAGACTCACCCTGACCTGGAATTGCAGGGCTGCAGTACTGTAACATTACTATGTGACACTCTCGCACAACACTGTGTGTTCTTACACACCGTCTCTCACAAATGCACCACACAGACATACATGTGTGCACCCCTGTTTTCTGTTCTCCGCCTACTGTTCTGCCAAATCATTCTTTTTAAGCTACCTCACACCCTCACACACACACACACACACACACACACACCCCTCAGCCCCCTCCATGGCCTTTCTCCAGCTCCTGCTCTCTCTGTACTTTGGGAACTGTCTGCTCTCTCTGTTTGGCAAATGGTAAATGGGTGATGAAGCCGAGCTTTGTATCAGGAACCATCGCCCACAGTGAACAAACAGCGGCGTCACTTAGCAATTTAAACCTGATTTGAATTAATAGTTTTTAAAGAAATAAGAGTTAGATGAGATGATTGATATCACTCTCATGTCTATGCACTTAATATGGAGCTAAAACCAGCAGCATGATAGCATAGCTTAGCATCAAGACTGGAAACGGGGAAATGTGTAGCCTGGCTCTGAACAAAGTTAACAAAAAGTATGAAAAACTTGTTGTTTAACACGTTTATTATTGCACTTTAGAGGTGCTGCTAGTCGTATTTTGCTAGCTGTTTCCAGTCATTATGTCAAGCTGACTGGCTGTAACTTCATATTCATGGAACAGACACAAAGGATTCAGAAAATGTGTGCAAGTTGTCCCCAGAGGACTGTCTGCTTTTCAAACCGTGTGCCCACTCTCACCCATCAGTAAAAAAAAAAAAAATCCACCTCTCACCACCTCCAGAAAGTCAGTGTAGCAGGTGGCTCATATTGACCTAGTGATTTAGAGAACAGAAAAGCAGTGGGTTCAACTCCCCTAACAGTCCATCAGCAGCCATAAATCCTGTCCAATGGCTCCACCCTGCTCTGTCACTGTATGTGACTCCTGACAAAAGCCTCGGCTAAATGCTCAAATGTAAATATGATGGCACAAAGCCCCCTTTTTTCTTTCAGCAAATTAACCGCCAAAAGCAGCGCTCAATGCTGAGCCTTACCACTCCCTTTAACCTTTGACAGTCAAACTAAAAAACAACTGCAAGAGGGAGTGTGTGTTGTGTGTGTGTGTGTGTGTGTGTGTGTGTGTGTGTGTGTGTGTGTGTGTGTGTGTTGTCGTCGTTGCCTGTAGCCCACTGAAACCAAAACTTGGGCTTGCTCTGGTGTTAAAGGATAGATCGGGAGGCTGGTTTTTGCCACTGGAATGAGGTCCGATGTTGATTAATCTGCTAAACAGGATATGATCCTTAACCTAACAGGGTGTTTTGTTTCTATCTTACATTATTTTAATATATCCTCATCAGGCGTTTGTGTTTGTATCTGTGGTTAAAACCATCCTCCGCTATCACAGGCCTCTAAAACCTGAATGACAAAAAAAATGATAATAATAATAATAAATGAAGACAGACATGATTCTGACTGACGGAACAGAATAAGTAGTACTAAAAAAATCCAACATCCACAGAGGAGGATTCTGTGTTTAGATTTTGTATCTTACAAACACTGTACAGGGTAATACTCAACTGACCAGGTTCCATGGACTCCATAGAAAGAAGAAACTCAAAAATAAACCCAAAACAGCTACTCTTCAACTTATCACTTCTGCACATGTCTGAAAGAAAGTTTATACACTTTTGTTTGTTTCTCTTGACTTCGTTTTTTTTTTTTTTTTCACCTCGTCTTCAGTTTTTACAATCAAGTTTGGTTTGTCAGAGAGGAGGAGCATTGTGGAGGAGAGGAGGAAACCGAGAGGGGACCGCTGGCTCTTACCAGTCCATGACCAGTTTGAGCTCACATTAAAGCAAGCTCTTCTACTGGGGTGACTTTAAAGAGTGGTAAAGCCAAGTCATATTTTTTTTTATAATCTGATTTAAAGCCAGAATTATTATGCATTTATTAAAACAAGACGTACCCCCTTCTCTGCTGCAGAGGCAAACGAAACAAACACCTCCTTGCACCATCTGATCTGATATAAGTCTTCTTTTCCTTCACTGAACTGCCAATTGAAAGAACCAAACATAAGCGGAGAAGGCGGGGAAGGGAAAGTTTCACTTTTACTGTTTGTTTGGGTTTTCTCCTCCAGCCTTGGGGCTCTTACAGGCTGATTCTCAGGTGCAGTCGGCGTGCGACCTCGCCCTCTCTCAGGGTAAAGCACAGGGAGGCTTGGTGTACAGTATAAACCATCGATTAAGATCCTAGCGGGTATCTGGTTAGGTAAAACCCCTGGCTTACAACCAGATCTCCTGTCATTTCATTAGCATTTAACGATGGAGAAACCTGATCGGCCAGGGGCAACACCTATGTCAAAGCAAAACAATAATTAAAAAAAAAAAAAAAAAAAGTATAGTATTATTTTATCTGTTAAGTAATGCTTCAACAAAATATCAAAACATACATTGAGTTCACAAACAATTATTTCTTCAGAAAAATGCAGTAAACGTCCAGGGTTAATAGCTTGAGTTCTGTGTAGAGCAGTTCACTATGTTCCCCTCATAGGTGCAGATCTGAGGTCAGCTTAGACATCGATTTTCAACCAACAGCAGCCGTAATGAACTGCAGAGGAATCAGTGACGGCAGATCAGCATCTAGAGACGACTTTCTGTACATGTTGGCACAGCTGGAGGTTTGGCCAAAGGCTGCGGACGGCCATAGTGAGGCCACAGGCAGAGAAGGTCTGTTGATACAGGTTTTGGGTGGGAACATGCTAGCCCGATAAAGGCAAAGGCTTTCAGCCACTCGCTCCGAAATGACCTGCCATGATTTAGCACAGGCAGGATTTGAGGGGGTGAGTAGGGGGGGGCAAAGCTCCCACAGCTTTTTAACTACCTCAAGAAAAAAAGCTTGCAATCAGGACATCAGGTCGTGTTTGGCACGGTTGGCAGGAGCGCCTACCGTCCTTTGCTGTTGCCCACATGCATCCTCCCACTCCTTGCCTACAGTGTGGCACTGCTGTCCATCCTTCACCCAACCCCTTATTTCATGACAAAAGAAGGAGAAAAGAAATCCTGGTTTCCTACTGATTATTAATGTCCAAATCCCTTTTTTCAAGTTAAGCTGACACTTGTAGTTAATTTACCAGCATATATGAATATTACCAAAGCACCTTGGATCATACTCAGTGATATACTGATCTCAGAGCCACTGTGAGCACAAGATACCTGCCCCCTAGCTGTGGCTTCGGGGTATGGCGCTTTTCCAGAGTGTGGTATTTTGGGACTGTATGTGTGTTGCTTGCTGCTTGAAGTGTGTGTTTGAGGATCAGTTTAAGTACTGAGTGTGTATGTATGAGTGTGTGCGTGAGTGTATGTGTGTGTGTGTGTGTGTGTGAGGGTAGGAGAAGTGTAGTGCAGCTATAGGATGATGCAGGGTTTCTTGTCCTTGAAAGGGTTTTCGGAGGTGGGAACCCCAACCAGCAGAGGGTCGCTACGAGCGTGCTGCTCACAGTAACTCATCAGGTCTGCAGCTGCTTTAGACACCTAGTCAGGAGAGAGGTGGAAGAAAAAGGAGCAACAAGAGGGGAAAGGAGGAAGGGGAGAGTGTACAAGGAGAGAGTGGATGAATAATCAGACTCACACGTGCACAAACATGGCAGAAAAGCGTCGTCCTACCTTAATGCGTTCAATCCCTGCCTCGATCCTCAGCTGTTCCACCAGTTTCCTGGCCTGGGCGATATTATTAGTGGTAGACATGCTGATCCATCAGACTGCACCGACACAGGAGGAAACTGAAAGAGACGGAAAAAGAGAGTAAATGTTTCACTGTGCAGAAATGATGGATGATTTCATCAAACACGCACGGAGAGAGGAAGGACTGGAATATAAATTTGCATGCACGGACTGACAAACTTTCACTGCGATCTGATTTGTGTGACACAAAATGTGAGTCGGTGTGGAAATTTACATTTAAAGTACAACTGTGTGCACATGTATACGCATAAGTACGTACAGTATTTTCATTTTATACTTCTACTTCGCTACATTTAGAGGGAAATACTTTTTACTCGACTCCATTCATTTAAAATGAACAGTTACAGTTGTTAGTTACCTTGCATGATAACTTCTCATATGATCAGATAATATATCATGGATTGTTATAGATTAAACTAAAGGTATAGCACTTCACCAACTACTATGCAACATTAAGCTGCTTACACATTAATGCATCAGTATGAATAATTCAGTAATAATAAGGCTTTTTTTGATACTCTAAGTACAGTTTATTTTAATGCTGGGCTTTTATTTGTAATGGACTATTTTTACAGTGCAGTATTGACGAGTTTAAAAAGTAAAGGGCTGCTGTTTGTTGCCTATAAAACGAATAAAACTGTTAACAACACTTCACTGAGGATGAGGATCACTGAGCAAGTTAAACAATATATTATATATATATATTGTTTTCATTTATTTGTTTATGTATTAGTATTTGTATCTATCTTGTGCATGTTGAGCTGCTGTAACAAGTGAATTTCCCCAGTGTGGGATAAATTAAGTCTTCTTATCTGCTAACTCTTTCAATGACTATATACAAATATCTTCTATCTTGGCATTTCTGCAGTAGTTTGCATGTACTGATTATTCTGCATGATGGTTCTTGTTTTTACTGCACTGATTTATGAGCTGAATCACACTTTAAGTCATGAGTTGTTTCATTCAGAAGACTGTGCGGCCTCAGTCGTAGAGTTATAGCACCACTGTGAGGTCACTACATGGTGGTGCAACGCTGTCAGTGAATGAAATCTGACAGCTTCTTATTCAAAGTACAGTTTTTTGGTAGGTGATGCGCACAGTATGAGTAAGGATGAAGCTTGTTTTTAAAAATAACTTAAACAATATGTGTTATGTAACTCCTGCTAAATACACAAAGATAATAAAGTGTTACCTGACTGATGGTGGGCAGACAGGACTCTCTCTGAACACAGACGTGAGTGGACGGAGAGGACGATCTGACGAGCTGTGGACAGTTTCCAACCGAAAAACGACAGAGCTGGACGGCAGCTGAGCTCACATTGGCTTGTCTCTGCGAGAAAAGAGAGCAGGTTCAGATGGCTGCTTACAGAGATAGATTATACAGAAGCAAACATTTTACACTTCTCAAAATGTTACTTTCTATTTGTAGTTTTCTTTCATGTCAAAGATCATGAACGCTGGACTTCCTGTTTAGTTTCATGGATCCTTATGAGGAGATTTTATATTATTTTAGTAAGGAAATAAAGAATAAAACAGTCTTTTAATACAATTTTGAGTTGGGATAACTGCTGACATCTGTTATAAAAAAATATCCTGCATTTTTGTGCAGTTTTTCAAACTACCAACATTTTGAGATCATGAGGGAAGAATTTGCTTCAGTGCCAAACTGTCATCACCAGTCTCATTGATTCATATCATAATATCTGTCATCACGACTTCATTTCTCTTAACAAAGCACCTGTAATACCACGTAACTGCTCAGATACTAAGACATTCCTCCATCACTGATCCAAAAATAAAGGAATTTTCAAGGTCTTTCGTACCTTTGGTGTCCAAAACTCATTAAAAAACCCCTCTAGTTTCTTTGTTTTACACTTCTGTTGGCACATCATCGAAGTTTTCCCCACCGGTACATAAGATCAAAACACACCTTGCTCCTTACAGTGTGTTACGACTGTGTCTCTCACTCTGTCTCTCAGTCTGTCTCTCTGTCTGTCACCCTCTCTCTGTCTCTCTCTCTCTCTCGGGAGGAGAGTCCTGCTTTAATTACTCCTACTGTGAAGTAGCTCAGAGATTCATGTCTGTAATTAGGGTTTTTGCGTGTGTGTGCGCGTGTGTGTATAGACTTATATTATAACACCTGATGAAATGCTCTTTCTCTCTTTCTTTCTGCCTCTGCACACACATTTGAACTATAACACTTGTGAGGACATTTATTGACCCCCTCAAACCTAACCCTAATTCTGAATCCTAATCCTAATCTCGATGCAAATCCTAATCCCTCCCAGACCCTTAAGAGGCAAAATGCTCCGACTTTGGAGGGTTTTTGTCTGTTCATTTGTTCCCTCTCACACACGTGCACGCCTGTTTTTGACAGCATTGCGTTGCAGTTACGTTGATTCCTCAGAGATTAGAGGTTTGTGTATCGATACATCTGATCAAGTCTTGTTCAACTGATACCAAAAAGAACACGTCTCGTTAGATCACGTTCTGGAAACATGAACAGTTGTTTGTTTGCTTTTTAGCTCAAAGAGGTCACGCGATATACTTTTTTTAAAAAACGTTAAATTCTGTCTTGTGATTAAACAGACGTGTACAGTAAAGCACAGGAAAATACTTCATGTTTAGTTTAGTGAAAATGTATTTAGAAGTAGCCGATTAATCATGCATTTCTTTCATATACTTTGGCTCTCTCCAAACAAGCTGTTTTTATTAGTGAAAAGTATTGGTGATGTTATCACCTACCCCCTTTTGGAATTGTACACCAATACTACTTCATACCTAAGCCCAAATCTAACCTAACTTTAACACTAGAATGTAACATGTTACCTTGTAGGGACATGTTTTTCATCCCCAAATAGGATGCAAGTGTCAGTTATGTGACTTAAGTGCACACACACACACACACACCTATACATACAGGCATACAGACTACAGACACACACCTTTCCCCCGACAACATATGTTCTCATTATGAGTCAGGGTTTGAAGCTTGTCCCTAAATCACCCCACATGCAGCATCACTGACAGCAAACAGACTAATATAGACGCGCGTATGAACGACAGCAAGTCCTTACAATAAACCGACTAAACGCCACAAACTAGAGCCTGAGAAACTAACACCGAGTTGAATCAGCATCGGTCACAACAAAAAGTGAGAAGCAGTTTTAATGTGTGCTCTTATTTTGTTGTCATACCCTATACAGGATCTGCTTCCTCTAAAATCATAACACCTTTTAAAATAAAGGACAGATATAGATATGCAAATACTGGCAGCAGATGTCTCCTGTTTGTTTACTACATGTGGCAAGCTAAATCTGAATATTTAAATGTAAAATGGTGTTTTTGCTCAGGAATGTATGTTTACATGTTTTCTATGAATGAGAAGCTCACAGGGTCAGTACAGTTACTAAACACATTGCTTAAATCCACACTTTCCCCCACACTTCAGTGATATCATGAACCTATAGTGCTTTGATTTATTCAGCCTGTTGATTTTTCAAACTTTTCTTGCTATGGCGCATTCCGCGCTGACAGAAGGAAGCTGTACCACCTCAGAAACCAGCACAAATACGAATTTCTAACCCCTCCACGGTCAAACCTCTCCTCCTCTACGCCCCCAAACTGAAAATATTTTGCATGCACAGAAGCTAAAACCTGTACAGTAAGATCATTTTGCCTTGGCCTGGACCACAAATAAATAATAATAATAATAATAATAAAAACATCACCAGAGCTGGACAGGCCCCGGCCAGCGAGCCAGCCTGCGAGCCCACAGCCGCTCTCAAGACGCGCAAAAATGCATCAATCCTTATTGATCCTAGCTGCTCCTGAGCGCTGATCGGGCCTGCAGTTTGAAGCCATGTCCTCCGCTATAGGCCCTGCTTGCTGCTCTACCGTGTGAAAACACAATGCGGGCATTTTGATGGATAGAACAGCATGTCCTCTCTCTCCCATGGCTATCCACAATCCACACACACACACACACACACGCGCGCGCATACATACATACACACGCACAGGCGCGCAAGCACAGGCAGACCTTGTGCACATATCAAAGCCAGAGATATTTTCCCATGAAGACCAGACTAGACCGCTTCAGGTCTGCAAATAGGCCCTGATTGTTAGCCGTGGGAGCAGGGTGGTGACATGTTTTGAGGGAGGCAGGCTCCAGCAGCCAATATGAACCCATCCAGCGACAATGGGCACAAGACTGGAGCGCATGCCTTTATGTTCCGCTATTATGCAAATTGATCGGCCTACTTCAGCATATAAAATCCAGAGGGGTTTTTTGATACAGTGGCTTGTGCGTCCCCAAGAGTCCAGCCGAGCTGTAGGAAATCTTCCACTGACCCTGTCCCCGGTCCTCCCCACCCTCTCTGCCGGCAAAGGGCTGGGGAAAACCGGATTCGTGACACTGATGAAGTCGCTCTCCGCTGCAGCCGCCCTCGGTGACGAGAAGCCGGGGTTGCAAAGGCGCACAGACGCGTTACAATTATTATACACAGAGAGAAAAATACCCGAATATCTCCAAACTCACCTCCGAATGCGCTGTATTGGTGATTTAAAGGGCCAGATCCGCTGGTTTCTCACCCTCTCTGCTCGTTCACTCCCCGTCTTCACCGAGCCAAACGCCTCCCCCTCCGTTACCAGTGTCTGTCCACTCCTCTACCCCCCCTCCTCTCCTCTCCCTTCCCTTCCCTTCCCTCCCCTTCCTCCCTCTCTCCTTCTCCCTCCCTCCATCCGATCTGGTGACAGCACCTTTAAGCCAGAGACTCCCAAACAAACATTTTCAGACGTTCACACAATTCATGCTTTAAACAAGAGCAGTTTGACTGGATGTATCATTAAAGATGTTATAACGTAAGATCTCTGGTGCACAGACTTTTGTAACGCGTATTTGGACATTTTGGTATAGATTTAGAAGAACTTACTTGAATGAAACCTCATTCAAAATTAATTGCCTGCAAATGGGATCCGGCAAAACCCGGGACCTTAATCTGTAGGACACTGGCTTAGTAGTTGAATGGCTTTATCTTCCTAACAGCAGATTTAATCTCTTTTTTAAACCTTTTTTTTTTTTTTTTTTAATCTCTTGTAGCTTAAATAACATCTGCTGGCTCAGATTTCAGGCAAATAATCAAATAGGTAACTGCAGAATTTGCTTGAATTAAATATATTTTGTGCATTAGATGTTGGGCTTGTTGTCTGTTTTAAATGTCTCCAATATATTGCTTTATTATTCTTTTGATTATATTATGTAATCATCTTATAAAAGCACCAAGAAACATGCATCTAACATGTTGCTTATCTTTTAAGTCCTCTTCTTTGTGTAGGATTTACTGAGGCAAACCAAAAATCACCTTTTTTTTTTTTTTTAATGATGCAAACTTAAAATAAAAATAAATCTTTATTTCATCTCATCCAACCTGCGAGCTGTGTATTTCCCCCTCCATCACGCACATCTGGATCTGTGTTAAAAGAAATAATTCTCCCTCTGCACGAGTCCACTGTTCTGTGCTGCTGCCACACGGTGGCGCCATCTACCTAGAGGTAGTCCCCACCCCACCCACCCCATGTCTTCTCCAGGGAGCTCTGGGCCGCTCCTTCCTCTTCTATTCCTGGCCAGTTCCAGGCGCAAACACGCATACGCTCCGTTTTTCCACCGAGCTGTGTAGTGCACTCCTCCTCCTCCACACGGTGCTAAAAGTGCTGCATCTGCTGCACGATGATTGGCTGAACGTGGACGGTTTACATTCAAGGGGACATAAAGGTCTGATGTGTAGGATAACATCTTATTTCTTTGTACAGTAGATCTTTGTTTTTGGAGGAGGGGTGGTGGTGATGTAGGTGTTGAAATAACGTTGCTTTGATGCGCGCACACACACACACACACACACACACACCTCTTGGATCGTGTCTTCTTCTTCTTCTTCTTCATGGCTGTATGGAAACCTTTTCTAGCTGCTTATTATATCCTCACACAGCTATTTATAACCCCCACAGAGTACCGCATTGGCCTCATTTCCACTGATGTGTGAAATTATGCTGATGCCTATACATTTCTCCTTCATTTCCTCACCTTCTTTCTCATTCTCCTTCCTCCATTTGTCTCACTTTCCTTCTTCCGTTTCGCCCCCACCCCACCACCACCCTCCTCCCTCCCTCTTGTGTTGTGTCTTGTGTTGAGCAGCTCTTCATTTTCTAAGAAATCAGTGGTGGAAGCCCATGAGTCACGACTAAAAAGATGCTCTCAGTCTGACAGAGGTGGCACCCCCATCCAACCCTCCCACGCACAGACCCCATTTTTTTTTGTGCCTCTTGCTCTAAACTGTCATCTGTGTGTGCTGGCAGGATTATCTTTGACCTTATGCATATTCAGACTTTCCCCCCCCGATGTCTCTGTATGTGGACAGGAGGATCATCTCATTAGGATCCAGCAGAGGAGTTATCACACTGAGCCTGGGGGAGTGTGTGTGTGTGTGTGTGTGAGAGAGAGATGGGGAGAGTTTCCGTCTTTCTGCGTTGTTGTACACTCCAGCAGCAGCTTGGGAGACCTCTGCCTGTCGTAACGCATCTCTTCTGTCCCCAGCAGGGTCACACCACACTCTGATGCGACAACCGTCGTCAACGTCACACCGTCTCCATGGCAACCGCGCTGGGCGCAGCATCCCCAAGCAGATGTTAGAGGGTTAAGAGGAGGAGGCGGAGGATGAGGAGGAGTGTGAGACTGATGATTAAACATATGTGTGTTTCGTGTTATGTATGAGTTAAGCAAGAGTAATCTATGTTCACCTGTTAGTGTTTAGTAAGTAGTACTCAATACTATGTATACTAAGTATATGTATACTCCTACAATTCAGAGGGAAATGCTGTACTTCAGTGGTGAAATGTAACTTAATACATCCGTCTGTCCATCCATTATCTGTAACTGCTTATCCTCATCAGGCTCACGGTGGGGCTGGAGCAAATTCCAGCTGACTTAGGGCAAGAGGTGGGTTACAACCTGGACAAGTCACCAAGGGCACATAGAGACAAAGACAGATTAGAGTAGGGATGAATGTCTTTGGACTGTGGGAGAAAGATGGATTACCCGGGGAGAACCTTCAAACTCCACACAGAAAGGCCCGGGTCGAGACTCGAACCAGGAACCTCCTTGCTCTGAGGTGACATCACTAACTTAACACATGCATGTAAAGATTTCACGTAGCACACTTGCAGCTTTATACTTAAACTCTACTCCATCTATCCTTTCACTCCATAACTGCTTATCCTCGTCACGGTCGTGGGGGGCTGGAGCTGAATCCCAGCTGGCATTAAGCAAAAAGGCAGGTACACCACAGGGCTGACAACCATTCACGCTCACACAACAGGCATTTTGGAGCCATCAATTAACCTGCATGTCTTTGGACTACAGGAAGCCGGAGTACCTGGAGAGAACCCACGCAGACATGGGGAGAACGTGCACACTCCACACAGAAAGGCCCCAGGAAGCCAGGAACCTTCTTGCTGTGCGGCGACAGTGCTAACCACTGCACATGTGCCTACTCCACTGCATCACAGAGGCAAATAGTGTGCTTTTTAATGCACAATATTTATCTAAAACTTCAGTTACTAGTTACTTTTTAGATTACAGTTTTTCATACCCTTCCTGTTTAGTGGTAATCAAGCATTTCCATTACCTTTGCAGAGTGATATCAATGCAGAATCAATTCACTATATCGACAGCCATATTGGTAATGTGTGAATTTCTCCCCTTTAAAACGGTACCGGTATCTGTCTCAAAAGTTCCAGATACAAGTTGATTAGAGACTAAACTACCAAACAGTATCTAAAGTAGCTAAAATGACCTGTATTACAGTACTGCTACCTAAGTACTTCCTTCACCAACATTTCCTGATTAACACTAAACATAAAGTGAGGCTGCTGAGAACAAATTCAATCATAAAAAAAGTGCTGGACAAATTGAAATTTGAGAAATGTTATTAGAGGAGGAAGGAAGTCGGGCAGTGACCAAAAAAGACAAGAATTCATCCTGAGGGGAAGTTGAACCAAACTGCACGGCGATCCGTCCATTAGTCGATGAGACATTCGACTCTTAGGCTTACAAATGTGCCGTTAAATGAAAAGTCATGAGGCCCATAATAAGAATAAATCATGATAAATAATTCATCAAACACCAGTAGAGAGCAAACAAGACGAGAAACACTCCTCAGTTCACATTTTTATTAGGAAAATCATTTTGCAGATTTGATTATTATTATCATCTATATATATATATATATTTATATGTTATTTTCAGTTATTCAGAGGATGCATCAGCACAGTATATCTTAATAGGAAGACTATTGCTAGAATAAATATCTATACATCATAATTAATTAAATAAAAAAAGTCCCAACAGAAAAAACAAAAACAAAAACAATAGAATCATTTACAAAAAACAATATAAGTGCTTGGAAGAAATAAAACATTTGCAAAACCGAAGCCGTAAATGCTGCTGAGGAATTTCTTTAAAAAATACAAAGATGATTCACAGTTTGTGTCCTTGTTCTCATGCTGGCTGGAACACCAATAGGGACCATGCAGGAATGAAGGGCCAGAGTACCAAACTACATTACCCACAAAGTCTATATGCCCCACTTTACACCCCGTCCACAAAAAACAACCTGTGAGGATCAGAGGCGATCAAACGAGATGTAAAGGGGTGAGCCGGAGAGGTTAGTTTTCCACTCGTCCTCCACTGATTTCCTTCAGATTCTTAGCCTCTTAGCTTCTCTCAGCTCGACTCAGTACTGTAACCTGCCCTCGCTGTTAGAAATGACTTTATGGAACAAACTTTAGTTTGACTAAAAAACCACAACCTTTGTCTGTGTAGTTAGATTTTACTGACTGCCCTTTGTTTCACCGTCTCAGGGGTCATGTTTCCCATCCCGCTATGGAAGGACACATGTGAACCACGCTTCCTCTGCTGTACAAGACTCTTCAGCAACATGACCAGTAAGCATCTCACTGATGGCAAACAAGGTGAGCCTCGTCCTAATCCAAATTTGGGTTAAGTGCCTTCTTTGTAGATTTCTATGGAGACTCAAAGTGCTCAATATTAAATAAAGAAATAAATAACTATGAAATAAATCATCACAGGAGGTAAAAACAAATATAAAATTTAACAATGAAACTGAAATAATCCAAAAATATCTTTAAAAATTTAGCTCAGCGTTATTAAATATTATTATTTTGCCCTGTTTCTTTTCACAACAGCATTTTTTTCAGTTTATTTTATAAAGCCTTTTTTATGCAGATTGATTGACCGATAAAGAGTTATAAAATTAAATGTCCGTTGGGGGAAATAAAAACAAAATTGAGAAAAACAAACAAACTCATTGTTATTATGAAAAGAAGCAGAATGAAAGATCAGATTAATAATCAGAATTTTAAACATTTATTGGATTATTTCAAAGTTTCATAGTTATATATTCTGTGTATATCCAGCCATACAATATGACTATTCATACATCTTATTTGATCTAATATCGTCTGCTTTGGCCCTCCATAGATTTCCTCTTTTAAAGTCAATTAGTTGTTTTTTTTTTCTTGCAGATAAGCTTCCTTTCCTTTTGCACTCTCTCATCTCTGAAATATGAAGTCCTTTGAACACTATTTACAGCTATCTACAATCAAATGTGAGCAGGGTTGTTGGCCTTCAGTCTGTTCAAGTGCAACCGACTCACAGAAAACACGCACACACACACACACACACACAAAGAAAAATGAATGTTAACGAAACTCAAAACTTCAGGTGGGGGCGGACAGCTGATTTATGGAGAAGCAGTGCTGACAGTGGTGCCTGTACAGCAGAGGAATAAAACAGCCAGCAAGCGAGCGAGGCTTCACTAACAAGGCCAGTGTGAGTGTAACATGTGTGTGTATAAGTGTGTGTGTGTGTGCAGCTAAGAGCATACAGTCTGTCTATTTTGCCTTCATGCCTGCTTTATATGCTTGTGTGTGTGTGTGTGTGTATGAGTTTGTTTGAGCAGTGCTGGATGACTCATGCAGAAATGTGTAGGCATTCTCCACAGGAAAGCTTCAAATATCTGACAGACATTTCATAAGATGATAACAACAACGGCACACACACACACGCAAGCATGCACACACACTCGTGCAGGCCAGAGTGAAGGAATGCAAATAGGTGGCTGATTGCGCACATACTGTACATGGATGCAGTCATGCTCACACACACACAGACACAGGCAGCAGTGAATATGCCTCACTGAGAGATGAGATGGGACAAGTCGGGACGGGGGCAGAGGTGTCTGTCTTGATTCATGCCAGCATTTAACTCACACAGCCCAGAAAACGCTAACACACTTCCACATGCACGCCTCCCCACATGCAAAGCACATTTGAATCCAGCCACGGTCAGTGCAGTTGCACTCCATATTTTCACACTATTTCTATTAATAGCGCAGCTCCCTCTCTCTCCTCTCTCTCCTCTCTCTGTCTCTCGCTCCAGCTTGTTGTCCATACTGCTCTCGCACGCTGTCTCATTATTTTTCCTCCCCGCTGTATCATATTCCACACAGGAACATGAACAACGCCAGTCTCCCGTAGACGTCAGCAGAACAACAGATTGCACAAACATGCGCTTGCAATCTGGTGTTTTTGCGTAAAAAGCGACCAGAGGTGTCAAGCTGATATTTATGCAGGGCGTGCATCACCGCTGCCAGTAGCTACACATCAGATCAGAACTGTCTGATTGTTGTTCCAGCTTTTGTTTTGTTTTTTTTGTTTTTTTTTAAGCTTTTTAACCTTTAGATAGACTCAGGTAGACAGAACATCACCCCAATCCTTCTGGTATCTTAATAGGCTAAAACAAACCAAGACAAACGATTTCATATACAACTTTTTGTTTGTTTGTTTTTTTTTAAATATAAACTGATGAAAAAAAAAAAAAGAAATAAAGTGAAAGAGTACGAGTGAGCATCCCTGGCACCTAACAGGTAAAGGGTACGTTTACAATGCAAATCTTTGAGTTTAACAGGACCTCACATTAGTGCAAAGTACAACACGTCGATAACAACAGACTCATTCAGCTTTCAAAATAAAATGACAAAAAAAAAAAAAAAAAAAGTAACAGCCATGAAGTGGAACCTTTAGTTACATATTCACATTTTGCTAGTATTATCTGATTGATCGATCTGAAGAGTGGATGTGTCAAATACGATATATCATGAGCATCATTATTAAGCCGTATATTACAGTACATAGCAACATCAAACCTCCTACTGTAACAACATTTTCCTGGTTACAAACGACTTATTCCCAGAAAGACAGCGGGTACAGTTTTTCTTTACATGGGTAACATCTTACTTGAAGCTCTTATAAACATTTCATTCAACTACCGTATGCTTATTTACAATAACTACACGTTTGAATTAGATTTTACGTGGGTCCGTGTGTGTGTGTGTGGGGTGGGGCATGAGTTATGCAGGAGGGACATTTTACATGGTGCTTATAAATGAGGCATTGCTGATTAATAAGCAGGTCTTCAAGTAAAATGTCACCCTAAAGTGCCCAGTTGTTGATTCTGCTGCACACATAAAGACAGAGAACGAGACAGATGAAAACAGCTGCTGTGCTTTTGCTTTTTTTTGTTATTATTATTATTATTTGAGAGAGAGATGGACACACAGTTAAAAGGGGCATCATCTGTGTCTTTGGGTTTAACAGTACAGGAGCAGATTATCCTCCACCCAAATTGTTGTTGTTAAAACCGCCTGAGAGATGGAGAAAAGTAGACAAATAATCTGAACCCACCCACCCACCCACTCCACACTGCGTCCTAGATTTAACGAGCCACAATCCCACGGGATGACGTCACATTTACACGCTTTCACGACCACAGCTAACCAGTCACATCACGATACCCTGTTGTTCAGCAGAACCACAACCTCATTGTGCCATGTACCGGACAAAGAAAAACACTTTGACATCGAGACAACGAGAGCTATGATCATGATGCGATTGTTCCTCCAAGTTCAGGACTGGTGGATGAATGTTGAAAGATGAGAATTGCAACAACAACAACAAAAAAAAAAAGAGAAGAAGACAAAGAAAGGAAACAATATACAAAAAAAGAAACACAAAACAAAATGTACAAATAGATATGTCGGTAAAAAAGTATTGTGCTTTTGGCTGTCCTGTGTACATTGTGTACAATATTCAGAGCTCCTGCGTGAAAAAGGGGTGTATACATGCACTTTGGACATACAGTAGAGCTATTTAATGGCTCCAAGAGGATATTCTGTGTTAAGCAGAGATTATTAATACATAATGTAGGCAAAAACATGACAAATTACAACTGTGTGTGTGCATGTGGGTGCGTGTTTATGATATAAAGTGCAATGTGAGGGCATTTAGGCTGAGCACGCCCTGTTTGTCTTCATGTAATTAGTCAACAGTGTTAATCAAATTGACTTTTTTTTGACACTTGCATGAATGCATTTGTGCGCATGCTGTGTGTGTGTGTGTGTGTGTGTGTGTGTGTGTGTGTGACCCATTCTGTTTCCTGTTAACCGATGCCTGCATGAGTGTATGAGAGGTAATGTGACCAAACCAACCAAAGAGGAAACAGAATTACCGATTCAGGTCGCACCGGATGGAGTAACATTACATCCATCCCTTATTTGACTTATTTTCTCTGTGTGCTTTTTGTTTAAGGAGGGTTGTTTTTGTTTTTAAACCTTTACATGAATTTAAAGAGCGTCATAAAATAAACAAACAAGAAAAAGAAAAAGGCAAAAAGAAGAGAAACCTTCACGCGAAAAGTGCCAAAGCAAACTGACATTCTCGAACCTCCTAACCAAAAAAAATCATCCCAGTTCACTTTCACCTTACCGGCTTGGCAATGATTATCCAAGTGTATCATCCGTCGTAGACAAGGCAGACTTGTATTTCTGTTTCGCATGTTGATGAGAGTCCAGCTGTCTTTTCATCCAGAGTTATTCGACACTAGATGAGAGTCTTAAAAGGATTGTTGCGTTGTATCTGTAGCGTGTGTGCATACCCTGCCGCTGGATGCTTCTCAACTGCAGATGAGTACATTTTAAAGAGTTTTTAAACATAACGACAAGTTGTTAAAGGTGAAGTAGGGTCTTTTTTTTTTTTTTTTTTATCTTTCAGGAGGGACGGTGAGGATGAGAAGATGAGAAAATGTGTCCTCTAGCCACATATTTAAACCTAATGCTTTGAACTTCACCATATTCCTGTGATTGATATAATAGTTTGGGCAGGGTATGTGTAGACTAGATGGAATATATTTAAATATCCCATGTTTATATACACCAGAGTCCTCAGAAGTGGCTCTGCCGTGTAGCCGGGTCATATGTTTTGTGTTGTTCATGCTAGAAGTCTCAAACCTTTGGGGTCCTGTGCTTCCTAGCATGACAACAGACAACCTCAGTCTCTTAAAATAGTGTTTCTACCAGATGAATGAGCTTAACTAACTGTGTCGATTCTGTTACATATACATTTTGTTTCATTATATTTGTTATAGTGGGGATGCAAAGGATGAGGGTGCTGGGATGACGAGAGCTGAGCAGAGAGGGAGGCAGGGGCCGATTGTAGAAGTGAGAGAGGACGCAAAATGTTTTGTGTAGATCAGAAACCTTCCATGTTTTTTTCGAGGGGGTGCTGCAGTCTGTGGTCTTTATTGCAGTCCGAGGTCTTGTGAGCTCCTCAGCCAGGTTTTGTGGCACTTGGATAATGCAAAAGTCCACACACGTACGCACACGCACACGCACACATGCTGTTTCCCACTATGGAAACTGTGACGCACACTTCTGTTTCATTTGCTTCTCTGTATTCTGCGTCAGTCTCCCCCTCATCCCTCATCTCTCCTTTTAGCAGAATGCACATGGATGTAAAGCTCCAAACTGAAATCCTGTATGTTTTCAAAAATAACAGCTGAGTTGTGTTTGTGGATGCACCAGTCAAATGGAGGAGGATGTGGATGATGAGATTCCCGTTGCCTTCCAGAGGTTTTGCTCTGTGTGATACGTTTTGTGAGTCTCTCCTCTCTGTCGTCTTCCTTCTCTTCCACCTCTTCCTCCTGTATTTCCTCCTCTCTCTCTCTTTCTCTCTCTCTCTCTATCTCTCTCGCCTCCACCTCCTTCACCTCCTCCTCTCTTGGATTTACATCACGCTGCATTTGCCCTTCAGTCTCTCGGCGCGGGACTGCTTCCCCGAGCGCTTGCCGTCGATGTTGAGGCTCATGTTCCTCTTCTTGTCCAGGTTGAGGAGCTCCTGGAAGAGCTCGGTGACGTTGTGGTTGGTCTTGGCTGACGTCTCCATGAAGGCGCACTTCCACTGGTTGGCCTGGGCTTCTCCATCCTTGGTCTCCACCTCCCGCTGGGTTTCGTCACTCTTGTTGCCCACAAGCATGATGGGGATAGCCTCAACGTTACCCTTTATGGCCAAGACCTGCAGAAGAGAAGTGTTTGTTATGTTTTGGCTGGTCACTGCACATTATGAATCTCCAATCACAAACCCAGATTATGGCATCCAAAGAGCCTAAACATATGCCTAAATGATAACATACAGGACTCTACATCTGCCAAATACAAAATATTTTAGATTAAATTTATTGTATTTATCCTTTTTTGTTATGAATTATCAACATCTGTACCACACATATGAATTAGACTTAAGAATCAGACTTAAAACCAGTTTCTGGACAACATTATAGGTGTTTTTCTGTTTGTGGTAGACTTGAAGTCAGTCTTCTTCAGTCAATTTATAAGTGGATGGTAGATAGAGAGACTTGAAGTGAAACTACAACCTCCTGGTTCTATTCCAGAAGAAAGAAAACCTCAAAGTCACTTAAATAACAAAAGAGGCGAGTCCATGGACGAGTCAAGTTAAGACGATTGGTAAAGTTTTTAGAATCAAATCAATCAACCTAGCCATCTACAAGCATGCACACCATCACTCCCCACCTGTTGGTAAATGGGTTTGAGCTCCTCCAGGGACTGTTTGCTCGTAATGGAGTACACCAGGATGAAGGCATGGCCTTTAGAGATGGACAGGCGCTGCATGGCCGGGAACTGGTGGCTCCCTGTGGTGTCGGTGATCTGGAGGGTGCACACGCTCTTGTCGCAGCTGATCACCTGGCGGTAGGTGTCCTCCACTGTGGGGATGTAGGTGTCCCTGAAGGTGCCCTTGACGAAGCGCAGGACCAGGGAGCTCTTACCCACTCCTCCTGCCCCGAACACCACCACACGATAGTCGTTGCTCTGCTCCGGCATTCTGGCCCCCTCAGGCTTAAGACAGTGTTACACCTATGATGTTGAGCGTTGGGGAGCATGGGGAGGAAGCGGGGTGACATGGGTGAGGGATGGGGAGAAGAGGATAAGAGGAACTTTAGCAAGTGAGCAGTCAGCAGATACAAAGCAGATGGGGGAACAGGAGGGGAAGTGCTGGTGGGACTCGACCTCAGCCCAGTGGGTGTGAAAGCACTCTAACTGTCCTCGTGGTCTGACTATGAGCCAGATTACAAATTAGAGAGGATGAGGTTGGTGAGGCTCCAAGTGTTTCACCTGACACAGACATTTCCCTAATCAATACTCTTCGTAGAGTCACAGTTTCTCAGTTTCAGCCCCAAAAACATTCCAGCGTTTCCCCCATTTATCAACTTTAGCGACTGCAGCAAACCCTGGAAGAGACAGAGACAAAGAGTTCTTGCAGCATAGGAAAGCAACAATAACAACAACAACACAAACTCATGTATAATACAACACAACCCAATACAGCAAAACCTTAAAAAAGGTTAGTTTTTGGTTTTGGTTTTTGGTTTTACAGCAACTTTGCTGTTGTGGTTCAGTCTCACGCCTCTGATAAATCAACTGTGCATTACCTGCTCAACACCAAAGGACAGACGAACTAAGTTAGCGATTAGCTGGTGAACGTAACGTGAGTAAGATCTAGATATTTCCCTCAGCAGTCAATGGAGACTAAAGCAGAGCTAAAATGAAGGTGAATATGGGACTTAGATTCGCCAGGTAAACAGAAACACATCTCCAAATTCATGATAATGTTGCTACGTAACTGCTGGATGTGGAAATAAGCAACTGTTTGCTAACAAGTTCACCATATGACTTAAAAGGGGATGATATGTCAGTGTTGTGTTGCGCTGCCCCCAAGTGGCCAATAAATCAATGAACGTAGGTTTAACGTTATCATTTATTTATGTTTTCTCGTTAAAATTTGTTTCTGAAAAGTAACATGCAAGCATTTAAAAGTCCAACATTGTACATAAGTAAAGTACTTGAATAAATGTGCCTAGTTACTTTCCACCACTGTGTAGTATCAGGGTGCACTTGGCGGCTGGAGTCTATCGCAGCAGTATGTTAAGATATTTTTAAAAAAACACAGGCAATGAAATAAAGTTAGGATTGTAGCTAATCTACAATTAAACATAGTGTACACAATAATAATACAATAAATAACTACCAAATCCACATTGTGTGCAGTCAGGTTATATATATTTATGCCTGGAGGTGATGAAAGGAGTATACAGATAAAAAAAAACAAAGAATGCCAAAGCTAGTTTGTAGTTAGCAGCAACACTGCACACTGAAGGACTCTATAAATCTTCTCTCTCAATATCACCTACTGCAACTCATACATATGCATCAGAACAATGTCCTCACACCTAATCTATTGGTATCTTTGTAAGTGCTTGCGTGTCTGCCGAGCGTCTGTGCATGATTACGCATTGTATCTGTTGCATTATTTATCTGCCGTGGTTCTAAACTTGCTTTAAGGTCCCATAATAAGATACTCATTCAGTTGTGATCGTGTGCTGCTCTCTAAGCTCTTGCTGTAATGAAACAGTAAATTGACATCAATACCAGATGGAATAAGTGGATTTCTGTCATGCTTGCACTGCTGGAACCCACTATTGATGGCAGGGACCCTGTAATTGCATTGCCAGATTCTAGATAATATCAGTCAAAGAGTGCAAAATGAATGGGGATTCAGGTAGTGCTTCTTGAGTTTTATAGTCAGTCTATAGCTGTAAGTGTGGGTGACATACAAGAGTGTTTTATATCCGTGCTAAACTCACAAACGCAGTTTCATTTGCAGGTGAGCCTGTGCCTTCTGCTTATATGCCCGCAGAGTGTTGACTGTTTTGCAGTCTGGTCTGGCAAAGCAGAAAATCTTCTTTAATGTCTCTCCGGTGCCTTCGGGTGATGATGCACTGTGCACATTTTCTTGAGATAGTGAGGGATACTGTCTAAATATTGCCTGTCAACAACTTTCTAGCGCGATTGAAGCATAAATCCTTCAGGGATAAATGCTTAAACCTGCAATAACTTGCAGTTGACATGATGAACCCGGAAACATGGACCAACATGAGCTTTGGAGATGTGCTTCAGATTCATGTAAGTCTGTTTTAGCTCTGTTTTTGGTCTCTACCAGCTTCTGAGAAGGAGAAATATCTGACGATTTAGCTGCTTTATTGCTCCACTATGTTCTCAAGCTAGTCTCTAACAGGGATTGTAGGCAACAGGAGCTATCTTGCTGAAAACAGATGCCCGCTGTTGCCGAAAAATGATAGGAACGTTGAGAGTAAACTAAACTAAAACAGTAATTTTGCAGCTGGACAGCTAAACAGTGAGCTGGAACTCAGCATTAAACTCCAGCGGGGAGCTGCAGACTCAAGTAATAATTCTCTGTAGGTTACGAGACACTCCCTCCACACTGTCACATTTTCATTTGATTAATTTTCTTAATACAAATGTTGATTAAAGTGCTTTGAACTTCAAGCTGATCAAAACTTTTTAAAGTAACGGCTGATGGATCATCCTCAGGGCTTGTTGTACTTTGAGTCTAAACTGCTGACATCAAGGTCCATCTGCATTGTCTCTTGACTTTAATAAGTCACTCTGAAAAATTGTGGTCTGAGCTGCCAGAGCTGAATAATAGTGATTCTGGCCTCTGCTAAGACACAGATATGTGCACCAACAATACACTAATATGGTTTCATAAAGCCAAATCAGTTTTTCCAGACATGAATATCCAGATAATCCAGAGAATATAACTCATCACCCATTTTTGTAGTCAACAACAATGTCTTCTTGAATACACTGCTAATAATTTGTTATTATTAAAAAAGAATAAATAAAAGGTCTTTTCATTTGGTTGGAGGGGTGCGCCGATGCTTTTGTTTGACTGACAGCAGCTGGCAGGGAACAAGAGACAAAGTCAACAAACTTGCGCTGTAGCCTACATGCCATGGACAGGCAGAAGGTCGTTGGTGCTATTGAAGAGTAAGGACCACACCAGCATTAACGTTTGCGCGCTGTTTTATGTGCTGCAGATCAGCAGCTAATTAGCTTTCTAGCCTGCAAACTGACGTCAGCAGTGTGCTATCCCCCGGTGAACGCTGGTTTGTTGTTTGTTTTGTTCAACAAAGGAAGCTGCAGGACAAGACCTGTGGTTATACATGCAGGTTAGGATAGAAGGAGCCTTTAGGGGGGGCTCCTGCTCAAATGGCAGACAGATAGTTAAAAACTAGCTGGTGAACATCCAAAAAACAGAGCTAAATCTTCTGGATTTGTAATTAAGAAACGATTGCAGTTTCCACATTGTTATTCTGCAGTGATTACTTTCTGGGTTTAGAGGTTTACTTGCAGAGCTCTGGGAACAAAGCAACGTTGCTACTGAAGTCAGGTGGGGCAAGAAACACATGTGGTCAGTTAATCAGACAGTTTAGCCAGATTATCAAAGCCTCTTTATGTCGAGGTAAATGTGAAACACCCAAAATGTCAATAGCATTCCCTCCTTCGCAGACCAACGCTTAGGTCAAAGTTGACTTACATGTCGGTCTGTTATCTGTAGAAGTTTTGAGTTTGAAATGTTACAGTTTGCCTTCATTTTCTCTTTCAAATAAACTCGGTCTAACAGGATTTCTTGACCTGTCTGACTTATTTTTAGCAGTATAACTCGTGCTTGCTCTTGATACTGATATGCCCACAGATATTGTTTTGATTTTGTCCTTCTGCAGCTCTCCGTCTGTTTTTTCTCATCATCCGTGCATCTTGAAAATATTCTTCTTTGCCCTGCTCCCTGAGCTTTTTATCCCTGTTTCTCCTTTACCTCCTGCTCTCTCTCACTCCCCAGGTCTCCATGCTGTATGATCAATAAACTAAAGCCACTGTGGTTTTGATCGATGGGGCTCGTCTGTCTGGGCTCTGTCAGTCTGTCATCCTGCCTCGCTTGGTGCCTGTTTTTTTTTTTTTGGGATGTGGATTTCGGCTCCCTGACAACGATCCTGCTCATCAAAACCTTCCTGCGCTCCCTCCTTTCTTTCACCTGAGCTATAATTAGCTGTCTCCCTCCCTCTGTCAGTGGCTATAACTGCACACACAGGTGCAACCTCACAGTAACACGCATACACATGAAAGCACACGCACTGTACTTCCGCTCCTTCACCATTTGTCCTTGACACCAGGCCTCTGAGATTAATGACACTCCTCCCAAATGCAAGCTGTCTCTCTCTCTTCCCCCCCTCCTCTTCTCTTGTTTTATTTGAAATGAGAGAACTGCAGTTCCCTTAATGAATTAATGGTATACTATAAATGCATCTGTGGCAGTGCAGCCAAATTCCATTAGCAGATAGCTTTGGCACAGAGCAAACAGGCCCGCTCTCCCCTCAGTCAGAAAATAGATGCAACGCAGCCTTCACCGAACGAGCAAGGAAATGTCACCTTTAGCGAAAAATATGCACATAATTTTCCTCAAGAGAGCCACTTACGCAGCGGCACAAAGGAAGCGCATTAACCAACATCAAACACAATGCCATTCAACAGATCAAGAGCGTGATTAAATAGACACCCACAAAGTGGTCCCGTGGTATCTTGTGGAGAAAGGGTTTTAATCAAGCCTCGGATACAGGAATGCTGAGGATACACGGCTATGTGGTAATGAGTTTTTGTTTTACAGGATCAACAGATTTTTTCTGAAATATTCTATCCTCTTTTGGCCACAGCTGTGCACCCACACACTCACATACGTCCTCATGACGATGTCTAAAACCTGCACAAAGTTTCTTTAGTTGCCACGATGTGTGTTTGCATCTGTGTAGTCAAGCAGAAGATTCACTGTTCTCTGTGCACACATCAGCTCAGGATTTTTCAACTGTGTCTGTGTGTGTTTTACCGGAGGAATGAATCTGCATTTATAGCAGAGAGCTTCCATTTTTAGACCCGGTGTTTTCATTAGGTTTGAGCAGACTGAGGAGGGTCAATTTATAAATTTTGATTCAGTCTCTCGCATTCAGTCACGCTGCTGCTTCGCTGTGTCTGTTCACACCTGCTTACCAAACACACAAATGGAAAGCCCACAGGAAACACCTCACATGTGGGCTTATTCTAAAATGGCTGATAATCTGTTAGAGTTGATTTAAGATTTATGAATGTGAACGTTTCTCCAACATTTCCCTAAAAAAAAAAACAGGGGATAAGACGACATAGTGTTCAGTCTGCTTCATTGTGTGTGTGTGTGTGTGCCTATTGGGGGTGATGATGCAAAGACAGGAAACATTTCTTACGTATCCATCAGAACTAAAACTGTTAAAGATCCTCTTTACAGGGGTGTAAAGAAGTGTTAAGATGTTTAATATGACTACTTGTCGTTAAATACACATAAAATAATGAACATGTTCATTCGTTTTTATGATTGGCTACTGAAAGACTGCTTCTTAGCACGTTAAAGATCCAACCAATAAATCTAAACTCTGGTTCTTTCGCTTTCGTTGGATCAAAAACTACAAAATGTCTGCTCTTCAGAAACTTAGTTTGACATTTTGGCAAATATGCTGATTAGATGTCTTGCAGTGCGTTGAATGAGAAGATTAATACCACTCTCGTGTGTGTACGGCAAGCTACAGCCGGCAGCTGGTTAGTTTAGCACAAAGACTGTAAATGGGAAACAGCACAAAAGTACAAAAGTACGTGGTTTTTGTACAGATTACACAATATAACATGCCAATGAGTGAACTTTGAGGTGATAATAGGTGTATTTTGTGAGCATTAGCCAGAGCCAGGCTATCTGTTTCCTCCTGTTTTCAGTCTTTGTGCTAAGCTAAGCTAACTGGCTGCTGGATCCAGCGTCACATCTAAGGACAGACGACATGAGAGTGGTATGAATCTTCTTATTTATCTCTTGGCAAGAAAGCAGCTAAGCATATTTTCCCCCAAATGTCATTTTTGAAAACAAATCTGGGTTTTTAAAGAGTTTCCACCAACTTAATGGATTAATTAAATGTTTGAAAGAATGAGGCGATTTTCAAATATAGTACTGAAACATCTAATCATACAGCCAGCAAAAATGACCTGACCTTTAGTAACAAATGATTAAGTTTAAGTCAGGCTATGTGTGCTTATGCATGAGAAAAGCCCTTGTTTGCCACTATGGTTGTGTCTGCTACTCATCACTGTCAATCGATACTATGATTGAGCATACACCACCGTGCGTGCATGGAGTATGCACGTTAGACTATACAAGAGATTGTGGCGCTGTGGTCTTGGCTTAGTAGCTAATCATTGAGCTTAACCTCCTCTGTGCTCCTCGCCTGCCCTGCATTGACCCAATTCCCAGGACTTAAGTTACCAGCGGTCTCTCTGTAAGACTACATGCAGCTCTCTGATACTCCATGCACATCCCTTTGACTCAGCATGCACTGACAGGAACACTGTGACACGGGGATACCAGCAGAGCAAGACGCAAACAATAAAGGTGGCGTTTGTGATTTTGGATCGATTAACAGCAGTACAGGCAGCAGGAATTTCCCCCTCACATGCATGTTTTGCATGTTCATCAGTGAGCTTTGCACAGTTAAGGCGTTCATTGGATGATTGTTAAGAAATTAAAACAACCCCACATGCTTTATGGCTGTTACCAGAATGATAGCGGGATTAGATCACTTCATCCAATAAAAGCACAGTGCAGTGGTTTAGGTCTGCCAATGTAAGACTACATCATCAATAAATCAGTATGATGACTTAATGCTATTATGCACTTAATGTTATTATGCACTTTATGAAACACTTTTTTAAAAAAATGATAAGATTTGATTGATAATGTGACTCTGTAACTGCAAATAAGCAATGTTGTGTTCACAGCTTGTTTGTGACCCCCCCAAAAAAACAATTATTGCAGGTTTAATTTACATAAAATGTTCAACAATTAGACAAAATTTTCAAAAATAAGGCAGTCTTTGAGTTTTTCTCCATAAAAACAGCAGGTTCCTGATTGTAGACGAACACGTATGGCATGTTATTGCAAATTGCGTTTTTTTTATAGTGAAAACCACAGACTGTACTCAGATGTAGTCTCCATGATGTCACCCACAGGTTTCCATAGAGTCGTTATGAAACTCAGCGTGTGGTTGGCTCAGGCTATCACCATCTTGGCAGCGCCTGACTCCGTCGGCGTCCCACTAATCCAAAAATGGGCAAAGACGTGGAGCGTGGTTGGACGTGAGGCAGGATGAATGAAGCCTGGTTACTGCTAGACGCCTGTGACGGCACACACACCTGTCATTCAAGCAGCCATGTTCTGAATTATGCATAACTTTGAGCTTTAATATCATTTAAATGGATGAGTTATATTAAAATCATACAGTTTTTATGACGGGGAAATTAGCTACAGAGATGAAAACTGTTTTGGTCTGTAACATGTTTATTTCTGCTGTAATATAGGGGCTTATGGAGATTCACTCACTTTTGCAGCCAGCCTCAATGGGCCGCTTGAGGAGCAGTTTTGGCACCTTCATGTTGGCTTCATTGTCCGCTCGTGAAAACCTCACATTTAAGCAAAACAGCCTTGTTTTTGCCTGGAGGATGAACATTTCTTAGTTAATGTTTTAATCTTTAATCCTTGATTTGGCCACAGCTGGGGCAGTTTAGTACTACAGGAAACACTCCTTGAGCAGCAACTACTACAAACCAGCCACAACAAATGCATATTTTAATCCAGTGGTGGACTCCGCTACTAACAATGTAAACTACTATGAAGAGGTAATTATAGAAATGTGACTGTAGAACATTTATGCACGAACAAAATGAAACTCTCGCCTTCAGAACAATTTTCTAAAATATCTTTAAAACATTCGACAGAAATGAGGTCACTGCAAAATCCAAATATTTCATCATCATTATCATCATTAGTATTCAGCTTGTTAGCACCGATGCTTGTTGTTGCTCTGAGAAGTCTGAAAATTTAAGTGTGATTGTCGTCAGATTTGTGAGGAGGGAAAATGAACGTAGACACTTTTAATGACTTCCACTGATTTATGTTTTTCCTCAGCGAGTTGACGACTTCCCTCTGCTTTATTTAAACTGAACAGCCAGCAGTGCAGAGCAGCTTCAGGTGTCTATATCTGAAAAAAATACTCCTCCTCCCGAATAAGTCTAAATAAAAACATATAATAAATTTGCAGTTTCTTTCAATAAGAGTTTAGGAAAACATTTCCCCCCTCAGGCAGATTGATTCCTGAGCTGTAATCATAACCTGCAACCATAATCACGCTGATTCTATGCAGCAGTTTTTACACAGGACTGGATGCAGGATTGCCATGTAATTAGTCTTTTGAGTGTGTATTAAGAGCGAGTATTAGCTTGACCTGGGGAACCCTGAGTTGCTCCGTCTGGCCTCTCCATAAGACCCTGCTAATACCACGGCCTAGCAATCTGGGAAAAACAGAGGAACCTGGCTATTAACGCTAGAATTGCGCCAAGAAAGAGTAAATTCAGTTTGCAGCAGAGGAATCATGATTGTTTTCAAGTGTGCTTAATGTATTTAAATTCTTTTTTTTTAATCAAGAAAGCCCATCCATAGAAGTTGTGGAGGCTCTGACCTGACTGAAGCATTAATTACAGACTGGTGGAGTGTGGTGCAGAAGCGTGCCTGCAGTGACAGATGGTGACAGGGTTGATAGTTTTGGATTTGGACTCCACTGATTTCTACAGGCGAGCTCAACCAGGCACAGCTTTTTTATAATGCCAGTTGATCCACGTCTGATAATGACTGCAGAGGGGTAAAAGCAGAGACGACATGGGAATCCCGGCTCCAGACTGCTTATGACGCATCCCGCGATGCAACTGGGATTATAAGGAACTGCCCGAGACCTTTTCTTTACCTCAAACTGTAAAATACTTCAAATATTCTCTCAGTTTTCATAATTTCTTGAAACAGATTTAAAGACTGATGGCTGTAATAGTGTTTTACATGAAATGAACAGCTGATATTTGAACAAAATAAAATGTGATAACTCAGAGGTCACGATGTGCATAATTTACCAAAACAGCCATCCTGGCCTTCGATTAGATATGCACAAGACCAAGAAAATCCTGCCTAATGCCTCGTATAATGAAGACAGTATAGACCTTTCAAATGAGCCGATGCTGTCAGAACAGCTAAAACACTTTAGCATTGATCTGTTCCAGTATTAAAGCAGACATTATGCAGGATACAGTTAAATATAGCTCAGAGGTGCTCAACAGTGATGGTGCACTTGACTAGACTTGTGCTGTCAAAGCAACAGACAGACTTAAACATCATGAGGAGACAGCAGTTAACCATTTTTATCAATAAAAATACCCACGAAGAAGAAGAAGAGGTGTATGAAAGGGGGCATGGTCACAAACTGTATGCTTCTCTCAACATACCCGAATCTGCCTAAATTAACCTCGTTGTGTACTCCTCTTCACCGGTTACTTTAATAATAATGATGCTACTCCTAGTAGTTGCAGGTGTACATATAATTAAACACAAACACATGCAAAGAACTGAATAAAAATCCTATATTATGCATACATTTTTTTTCATATTTTACCTTTATTTATTCAGGTAATGTTCACTGAGCGTGCATCCTGCTGCCCGTGTCAAATTCACACAGTTTCATTCATTGCAAATGGCAGCCATCCAATAAAACGCACTACTTCACACAGGCCGCGAACATGAAAAGGAAAGTTGCTCGACAAAAAAGGGAGATTTTTAAAATGTCTTCCCTTCAGGTCATGGGCATATTTGTGTATATTTACATGTGTATATTAGCACTTTGTTTGATTTTCACCTGATTATTCTTATGAGATTTTCATGTACAGCACTTTGCAATTGTCCATTTTGAGGAGCGAAATATGATCAACTTTATTATGATTATTCATAATGCAGAAAGTAAAAGGTGAGACCAGGTGAGACTGTAATTACTGTTATAGCCTCTTAGATTTTTCATGAACGCATGTTTAATTAATAAATTTAGAGAAATTAACAAACTCAACACTCAACAATAAAAGATATTTTTTAATTCTCTGAAACCACAAAAACTTCTCTAAAAGCCAAACTTCTCATCAGACCTACGGTTTGCTTGTGTACATTTGGACCTTGTGTTGCGTGCTAAAAAACTAAAACTAAAAACATCATCATCAATCACCAGCATTCACACTCGTCTCCATCACAAACATCAGCGTCACCTCCTCTCCTCCGTGTTTCCTCCTTGTTACCGTGTATTGAGTCATTTCTTTGTCCTGCATTAGCAGAGAGGGTTTTGTTCTTATGCAACCGTATACCTTGGCCATCCAAGACAGACAGGCAAGAACGCTGACACTCCCCCACGCTTCCACTTATCCTCCATCGTCGACCAACCAACACATGCATGCTTTAACATCTGCATCTCTATGCTACTCTCAACCGCACACTTTTAAAGCTTAATCACAGGATTTACTCTCATACATCTCTGTCTCTCTCTCTATCTCTCTCTCTCCTTTTCTCTCAAACCCTGCAACCCCCTCACCACCCCTCCCACACACACACACGCACACACACATACACACCCATGACTGGCAGTGTTCAATGCATACAGGAAGTTGAGTCATACATATTCACACATACATAGAGAAGGCCTGAATGATTCACAACTCCTTTTGCATGTCATGATGGCTCTCCTTTCTCTCCGTTTCTTGAGACCCACAACAAACATGCATGGATCAGGCATGGATGAGGAGGACATGGATAAATCCAGATGGAGGATTAACCGTGGCATTTGCTACAGAAAATCGGGTGTTATGCGTCACGCTGGCGTCATTATTGGTGTATAGTCTAAATGTTGACGTGCATCTCCGTCTCTCGGCTGTAGCCAGGAAGGGGTGGCAGGAGAGGTCCGCAGATTGGTGCGCAACGCCATTACAGACCACCCCACTCTGCTTGGTTCATTCATAAATACCAGAGGATCGCCATCTCGCAGCGGTGCCATCATTTCGCAGTCGCAGCAAACCCCTCCTCCGCCCCCACCCACCCCTCCTCCTCCCTCCTCCTCCACCTCCCTTTACTCCTCAAAGCAATATGATAAATCCAACACCCTCATATCTCTGCCCCCTCTCTCTCTCTTCCTCTCCTGCTGACTGCCAATATGGCTGTGCGGGCATAGGCTGCAAACAATTCACACGACCGACATTGTCAAGCACACAGATCTGCCTTGTGAGAGGACGAATTTAAATCATCATCAGCAGCAACCAGACGAATGAAATAAAAACAAAGTCCCGTTTTTTTGGTCTCGTGAACAGCAGGAATCATGTGCGCGCAACAGACAAGAGCGAGAAAAAAAGGGGACCGCGGTTACGCCACTGAATACCAACATCTAACCTCCATGTAAAGATGTGAGGATGAGCAGCATCTCTCCATACCTGGTCGTGAAGTATATAGCTCCGCTTCAGGCTCGTCCTTGGTTCAGACGGATGAAAGACAAACGCCGAAAGCGTCTTAAAGCATTTTACACGGTTCATGTAGAGCTCATGTCGACCGATTTCCAACACCACCACAGCAGACTCTCTCTCTCCCTCCCTCTCTCTCTCTCTCTCTTCTCTCCCTCTCTCGCAGATAGGACGTGGGAGGTGCTATGCCCTCTCCCTTTTCTGTCCACACTTCTTTCAGTTCATACACTTCCTAGCGGTTGGATGCCAGAGAAATATACGCTATTTAAAAAGAAATGCATAGATGATTGGTGCAACTAAAAAAAAAGGCAACTGCACGGGCCAACTTATCCTAATAATCATGTGGCGACCGCAAAATCATGTAATATGTAATAAAATATCTAAGAAACATGGAAATAAAATATATATATATTGATGGTCCATGAGCAAAGGATCACATTAAAGTAGCCCAATTGATGAAATTAAATTCATGGTCAAAAATGTAACCCAAGCAGAGCCCCATTTAATTTCCAAATGATTTTGTCGATGTTTCAGCCACAGCCAAGTATGCTGTAGCAGTAAGTAGCAGACATCGGGGGGGCAAGGCAGATTTATTTATTTAAAGCCAGTTTCACTTTGGCTTACAGCTACAGAAATTAAGACGATTAGAAGTTTTGAGTGAAAAAAAAAAAAAAGTCAGAACCATGTCATGTTGAATACTTTTAGCCCTAAATAAAGGGAGGATATGGACGCACAGTTGGCATAAAATCAGCACCAAATGTATCTAGAGATAGTGGGAATACCTGATTGAATGGTTTGTGTTTAGTGTTATTAAAAATTCATGTCTGATCCGGGATCAGCACCACGGACAGTGATTGCGCTTCAGCACCATGGAGAGCGCCTGCGTTAATACAGTACTATGCCGTACGTCAGGTTACAGGCTGCGTACTGTAAAATGCACACAGAGCAAAACAACATGCAACGGATGGAAAGAAGGTATGATACAGTCCAAAAACCCGGGGAGCTCACTAGTGCAGTGTTAGCTAAAAGTGAAATCTCAGCTGCAGACACGCAAATTTCTATTAATTTCCTTTAAT